>JAOYMO020139415.1:0-35067 GCA_025802455.2 Iodosphaeria phyllophila
GGGATGCACACAACAAGTAGCTGTTTCGCCAGCAGTACACCCCTTGTGGTGGTACTTGTGTGTGGCCGTGTGACAATGCGCTTCTATCAGTAACCAAGGAACTGAGGCGGCACCAGGGACGCAAGGAAAAGCATTTACATGAAGGATATCTTCTCGCGGTTCAAGAAGAGTAGATTCACACAATGATAGTCACTGTATAGTAAATACACACAACAATATGCGCATGGAAATGGTGGCCAGCGAAAAGGGTCGAGGCGCACATACAGCGTTTTGGGACGCGCAGGAAACCCAGGCAAATGCACCCACCCATAGTGGGAGTATCCATAGGAGCGAAAAATAGGCCCAAACTTTGGTTCCGTCGTTGCTCTGTGCTTTGGTTGACACGAGGTGATTTAAGGCATAGAGACAGTAGGAACCGATCTGCTTCATTGTGAATGATGTCAATGTGAGAGATCCTGGTCTCACCCGGCCCACTCCTCCCATGCGCGAATTTGAATATACGCGCCAGCGCTATTCCCAACCTCCTCATGAAGTTGGATTACCACCAAAATTGCCAGTAGTGAGAACAGAACAAATCCAGGAGACAGAGTGTAACGTATCCGCGAGACACTGATCGAACGAAAAATTACGTCTTCCAAGCCTGGCGAATATGCCGCCCGCATATGACAAATGCCAGCCTCAAACCCCGAGTCCAGACGCCGAGGTTCAATTTCAAAAAACAGCTGATTATTAATCCTCAATATCTCCACATTTAGAAAAGACTGCCCGGTATTTTATTCATAAAAAAACATGATGCCTCCTTCTTTCGAAACAGTAACCACATCAATGTCGAGTCTAAAGTGATACAGTAGCTAACGCGAGTTTCCCGGGGGCTTCTCACTTGCTGAGAGTATATGTAACATCACCTTGTCGGTATGCTCTTTGAGAAACTGAGAGCAGGTGCCCGTATCGAAATCTCAGGCCTTCATACTCCAGTTGCAAGAGTTTGTCTGGGCTTCCTCCTGATGACCCACAGTAGGACACATGTTCCGACCAAGCCTCTGGGAAACAGTCGACCCTCTTCCACACATAAGCAAAATCGCGCCACTCCAATATGAGAGTGTTAGAAAACATGTGAAACCTTTTGGGATGATCTTCTCTGAACATCTAGTTGTCAATCAAATCGTTGGATTCGTCTTCTCACAACGAACGTTCGATACCAGTTATTTGCATAGACCTAAGAAACCTTCTATCTAGCTTCAGGGAAGCTACAGTGAGGGTCAAAATTAAGTCACATTTGGTCTTTTCTCACCAAAATGCCCGATTTCAAGGCTGAGTGGTTGTTAGACGACCACTCTAATTGGGATTATCCAAGTATACAATCTAGCAGTAATTTACTCGAATTATAACATAGTTGAACCGCAGGAACTTTGAATGAAGCCAGCGAAAGTTACATGTGGATGAAGTTGAACCAAACTTCATCCCCACCAAAAATTTCAATTATCTGGTGAGGACGAAACTTGTGCCCAGTTCAATCGATTGCAACTTTCGCTGGCTCCATTCAAAGTTTCTGCAGTTCAACTGTGTTATAATTCGAGTAAATTGCTGCTAGATTGTATACTTGGACCTTCCCAATCGGGGTGGTCGTCTAACAACTATTCAGCCTTGAAATCGGGCATGTTGATGAGAAAAGGCCAAATGTGACTTAATTTTGACCCCTCACTGGTAGTTCAAGTGACAGGATCTGGATTTCTTCCTCAGCCTTACTGGTGTCGTCGAACTTCACAAGCAAAATGCTTGAAATGTGCATGTGTGTGTGTAGATGAGGACTTCTTTTTTTTGTGGTGCGGGGGCCAGCAGGGGCCCCTGCCTGTGATGGGCAATACCGGTATTACACCTGCAACCAGAGTAAAAGGCACGGCCACCCCGGTCAGAACCTGACGTCCGGCGCACAATACTGCTTACGGGTTTCCGGTAACAACTTTGCCACCCATGTCTATCTCCGTTCACCCTGGCCCATGCTCGGAGAAAAGGGCCGGAAAAGCCAAATGCCGATCGGGTGGGTATGCCTAGGAAGCTAAGCAGAAGCCGGACAGAACCCGGGGTCGCGGACTTAGAAATCGGACGTTGCCAGACCCGTAAGCTTGTCTGTTTTGGCTGGCACCAACCAACAACAACCCATTCAAACTCGAATGAAGCAACAACCACAACCTCTGCAACTCTTCTGTAAAATGGATCTGTATTGCGAGTATCTGAAACTTATGCGCCCTAAATCTGCGTATCTCAAGCCAATTGGATGTGGGTGTATAGTGGAAAGTGTGAAGCAGTTCCACCTGTTCACCTCCCTTATAGTTAACGAGAAAAATGCCCAATTTTCAAACCCAGATAGCAAAACGACCACAATGCTGACAATTATGATTACAAATGACTCTGTACTTAGGATATCTGAAATACGTACCTACTTGATTACAATAACTAAGAATATTTGGATGCAGCTCACAGGCTGTCTCTAGTTGATCGACTAATTTCTAAGCCTGAGGCCCCGGAAGCCAAGTTACTGGGTTTCTTTTTCTTGCGCCCTGACTAACGCTCGGAAAGAACGGTCGAAGAAGCCAAAATCCGCTAGGGAAAGTATGCTCAAGAAGCTAAATCACTGTGCTTCTTTTCCTTTTTCACTGACTAATGCTTAATAAAGCCGAAAGCTGACCGAGTGAGTATGCTCAGGAAGCCAGGTCACTAGACTTCTAGACATATACAAAAGCTGAAAGCTTTCCTCAACTGCCGAGTCAATCTTCTTCCTCATCTTGCATCCTCTTGACATTAGAGCGCAACCTGCCTTTGATCAAGCAACCCCGCGACTAAATCATCTAACGTCATATCCTCGTCACTTCCATATATTTGCCCCATCGCCTAATATCAGAGACTACCATCTCTTTGTTACTCGCAACTTTCTACAAGATTTTGAGACCCCCTTTGTTAACAAGCCGACAACCAAGATAACGAAGACGAGCAAAAGTCATGTCTACCATCAAGAATGTCACACTTGCTGGCGCCACTGGTAGCCTTGGGAGTGTCGTTCTCGAAAAGCTTATCACCAGCGGCTATTTCAACGTGCGTGTGCTTAGACGTCAGGGCTCTGATGCCACATTTCCCGCCAGTGTCCAAGTCACAGAAGTAGACTACTCGTCTTTCGATTCGTTGAAGGCCGCGCTGGAGGGTCAAGATGCTCTCGTATCGACACTTTCATCCGGGGGCATTGGTGTTCAGCTCACCATGATCGACGCCGCCTTCGCTGCGGGTGTCAAGCGTATCCTGCCTTCTGCCTTTGGTTCTGATATGCGCAACCCACTGACGCGCAAGCTCCCTGTTTATACGGACAAGATCCAGGTTGAAGAGCATATCCTGGAGAACATTCGGAAGCTCGCCCCAGGTTCCCCGGATGTGAGTTATACGTTCATCTACAACAGCGCATTCCTCGACTGGGGCTTGCAGCAAAACTTCCTGCTGAAGGTTAACCCCGACTTGACCAAAGGAAGGCCGGTCAAGATTTACAATGATGGCAACAAGGAATTCTCAGCCGTTAAGCTCGCCACTGTAGGAAGTGCTGTTGTCACCACTCTGCGCCGGGAGTCTGAAACACGCAATCAGGCCTTGTATATCCGAGATACCGTGGTTTCTCAGAACAAACTGCTTGCCCTCGCGAAGAAAGCGCAGCCCAGCAATCCAGCGTGGAGCCAACCCGAGTACGTCAAGCTCGCCGATATGCAAGACGCTGCGAGCGCGAAGTTTGCGAAAGGACAGCCCGACATAAAAGCTGTGTATGCGAATCTGCTTCAATCCATTCTCGTCGAAGAGTACGGAGGTAAATTTGAGAATACACATAACGACTTATTAGGTATCACAGAGATTACGGACGAGGAAGTGCTAGAAATTGTCAAATCCGCAATCAAGCAAGCGGATTTGAATGATACGTCACCTTGGGAATAAGTCGGAGGTTGCCGAAAGGATACTCGGGAGGAATCACGATAAGGAGGACTGTAGGGGAGCGGAGGATCAGAGGGAAGTGGGGAATCGGAGTGGAGTGGAGGATATGTACGGTAGTTAGTTGGCTATGCCATACAATATACACATGTACGCAAGGCATAGCCATAGTATCTCCAGTCTGTCGCCGGGTGATCCAGAGGTTCCAAACTCTAGTCGTCATGTATCCTGTCGGATTACAAATTACCATTGATGCGCCACAGTACCCCGATAATATATAACTCGTGGCGATTGGAAATCTTCAACGCACAGTAGATGTGGCTTGTGCCCGGATCTATTGGAGGACTCAGGACACCGTACCATCCGCCTGGGCAAAATGGATTCGGACATCAACCTCATAAAATCAATTCCTCCCTCAATTTTAGGCATATTCCCTTGAATGATGTTGGAAATCAATCAATCAATCAATTGTCTCCAATATCATTAAAGAGCTTTTCAATACAACTTAGATTACGAGAGGAGCTAACTTTGTCTGTATATTCAAGGTAATTTTCTAATGTACTTATGAAAGCGTACAGTGTACTATGTACAGTATGTGTAACGATCCATGGCTTACAGGCGGCTCTGGCAAGCCGTTGCGAAGTCCAATACTGCATCTGTTACGGCCACTGACCAGGCTCATGGCCCCGCCAACTCCGACCAAGACCCTTCGACCGAGACCCCCGGCATTTACACACTTCAGGCCTTCTTGATCGGCCTGGCGGCCTGGCTGGCGGCCGCACACCACCGCGCATCGCAACCCAATGCCTTCAACGCTGACCTCAATTAGCAGTGGCGGTCAAGAAGAATACCGAGACCATCGTGTGATTACCGGTATATCGATCGTTCCGGTCGCAAGACCTTTAGATAGCTTCTCCCTTTTCCTTTCTGCGTCCTACAATTAAAAGCCGTTCTTGAGTCCTTCAAGCCTTTGGTCCACGAAGCCTTACAAATACTTCTGATATATTTCCTAAATTTTAATGCGCAATTGTTCGTTGTAAAGCGCTGTTGCAATCCATAGCTACTGTGTGGAGTAGGAGTGTTTTATATGCAACATAAGAAAGCAGGGCTGCAGCTGGGGGCACAAGATGAATGCGCCATGCCCCCGGACCTGGCCAAGTTATTGGAGAGTTTCGGGCTCACCCGCATGTTTTCCTTTCCTAACGAGTAGTAGAAGTACATAGACACGGGAGCACCCCTATACCATAGTAGTCACGAGTAAATATAATAACAATAAGGGCGTTCTTTAGAAAGGCCCATAAACTTCCAGATTCCAGTACCGTTTCGACTTCAACGCACTGTTCGGGGTAGTTGACCTTGTCAACAAGTCTGTAGCGATCCCCAAGCTTTAAGATTTTACCGGCCACGGACGAGGACATGATGAACGAGGAGCAAAACAGAGAACAGGCACGTCTAGAGGCTAGGTGCGCGGACGGAGAAGCCGGCTGACGAGCGGCTCAAAATGTGGGGGCTTCAGCGAAGAGGAAAGGAGAGAGAGCCAGTAGATTGGGATGGCCGAGACACATCGACCAAAGAGAAGTGACGACGAAGAACTTGGAGTCTTATAGGTACCATAATATCCAAGGTGCATAATCCCGACGAGACAACCAGACGAAAACGATGTGGACCTAGAGGGACGGCGATAATAATGTCAGTCTTGGAGGGACTACGACAATACTCCAAGCCCTCCCGTAGGAAGTCTGTACTTGACTCCCAACTTTGATGGGATTTTCGTTGTGACACCCACCACTCACAACCAAGTCCGAAGGTCCAGGATCCAGTTGGGAGAATCCCCTCTCTTCAGCTCATGTGCCAAGATCAGCAACACAGAACACAGAGCACACATCCTCCCCCAGCCTTCCTCTTCTGGCGTGGCCAGCCCACCTAGACTCTGAGGTGTCCACCTCTCGACACCAGGAATATAGCGCAGTGTATATCTAGCCCACCGATCACATTGACAATGACACAGGCCCAGCAAATTAGAAAAAATTAAGTTTTGCATTCCCAGATCTAACCAGGATGGTATCAAGCGAACTACAGAGCCGGCATATATACCCTCTCAACCGGGCTCAAATATAACAAGTAGAAGAAAAGAAACCAAGGAAAATGCTAGCTAGCCGATGCCAATGCTGAAGCCGAAGCCTATCTCAGAACCAAAAAACAAAGCAAAAGACACAACGAGCGAACCCAAGACTCCCAACTCGCCGCTAATGCTAAGTCCAAATGCCCCCCCCCCCCCTTCTCCCCCTCCAAGATACACAACTCCTCGCCTTTGCAACGGAGATTCCCCGCCCATCCCTATCCATTTCCCCAAACCATCCCACCCCCGTCCTGTCCCCTTGCCGCCCTTATTTCCAGGCTATTATCGTTATGTACCAAGTATAACCCTGCCCTACAAATATAAACATACACAACCCAGCTTAGTGACCCAGACCCCTACACACTTGGCCCTAGCACAGATTGACCTCCTGGGTAACCAGACCGTAAATCCAGCTCGCCTCCGTCACACTAGCACACTGGAAGCACCACTTATTAACGAGACCGCCACTCCCTCCATCCTTAGGAACAACTCCGGCCTCACCGCTCTCGTCGCGGACCTCTTCCCACACGTTGAGCAGGATGCCACGGCTGCCGAGGCGCGAGAAGCAGCGAGAACCCAGCACGACGTCGAGGAGGACCTGGCCGTCCACTGCGTCTTTGCCGGCAGGGATATTAACGTTACTGCTGCTGTTATTGTTGCCATTGCGTTTCTTGGACCATCTTGTCACCACGACGCGCTTCTCCATACCCTGGTATTTGCGTAGATTCTGGCGCGAACCTTGGTCGGGGCGGGTGATCGCGAGCATGCAGTTGCCGTGGTCCTCCCATTTAGAGGCGGACACAAGGAGATGCAGGCGGATCTTGAGGTTGTTGGTGTTGAGCGACATGTTGACGGGGTCGCGGGTGCTGAAGGTATTGATGGATGGAGAGCGGGGCGAGCCGGAGTTCGAACCCGACGAGGAGGTGTAGTCACTGAAGCGGCGACTCTGGTTGTCGACGGAAGACATGGCGATGTTGAATGATGGGTTGCTTCCTCCCATTAGTTTTCGGAACAGCGACGATGCACTAACCCCTGACGACGAGAGAGACCCGCTGCCGGCTGATTGAGACGGTGCCCGCGCGGAGGCTCGGTAGCTGTTCTTACGTCCGAACCAGCTGCGACGACGGGATGAAGCCGTCATGTTATCACCTCCGGATGGGGGTTGTTGGTTTTGGCCGAAGGCGCGCACCCGAGCCTCCTCAGCCAAGGCCTTGAATTTGGCGTTGTCCATGCGCGCTCTGTGAACAGCGGTGTACAACTGTTCGCACTCTTGATAGGTAGACGAGCGGAAACGGAAAAAACAAGTCTCGATCTTCGTCACCTTGGAGTAAAGACGCGCGTAGCTCAGGACGGGTGAGCGTATCTCCAAATCCACCACAGTGCTGTTTCGAAGCATGACAAGAGGCGTGAGGTCAAGCGCGATTAGGGGCCGGTCCTCCTCCGCTCCGGAAGAGTCACCCTCTTGATAAGGATAGGCCTCGACAAGGCCAGGGCTCGTAACGATAGAGCAAGTATCGGGCCACAGATCTTTCCACAATCCCTTTTTATTGTCCCAGTAGGAGATGGAAGCGACAGACTTGAGTGAGTAGTCAGGTTGTTTGGCTGTGGTCCTAGACAGATAGGTCTGGGAAGCCGATGCCGATGGGGTCAAACTAGCCATGCTTTCCGAAGCGATTGGGGGCGCCACTTCTGGCGTTTCATGGGTCCATTGCTTGATACTGATCGCGGGCATGGTATCTGGCACATCAGCCACTTCAAGTTCGTCGTCTGACGAGGCGATGGAAGAAACGTCATCGTCATCTTCATCGCGGAGCTCCTCCTCACTGGTAATTGAGTCAGAGTAGTATGAAGATTCATCAGAAGACACGTCGGACGGGTGGTATTCATGCTTGAGAGGCGAGGACCCTCTTCGCTTAACTCCTGATTGATTGGGGCCAAGGACGACAGGCGACGAGATGGCCGGAGATGTTGGTGAAGACTGCTTTGGTAGGCTGCGGTGGGCCGGAGGCAGAGGTGCAGCTGCTTCATACCTCTCGGTACCTATCTCGGTCACGTCGTCCCTGATTGTTTCATCGTCGTCGACGTCTGAATCTCGACCTGGTGAAGACCATTTGGAGCGGTCTTCTTGGCTTCTGTCGGAATGGCTGGACAGCGGTCTTGAAGACTCGTCGTCATCTTGAGAGCTGTGGAAAGACCTTTGCGAAACGGGTGTGTTGAAAGTCCTTTGCTCTGGACTTTGTGAACCAACTCGAACATCGTCATCGGAAACATGTGAGTAATCGTCATAATCTTCATATCTCCGAGATGGGGAGGAGGAGGCTGCCGGCGACGAACGGCGCCCTTTGCCGTAGGAGTCCCGCGTTGGTGTTCTGTCGGAGGGGGGACTGGTAGATTTTTCTGGCGTAGAACCAACGCTTGAGTATCGGCTTCGTGGTCTCGAGGGAGTCCCGCTCTTGATTTCAGGGCTCGAATCAACCCTTGCTGGAGAGCGGCCTGAAGCTTGGGATCGCTGTTTCTCTCCAAAAGGAGCTTCTTCTGAGATAGGCTTGGGCCTGATTATCAAGGATTTGGACACGGTGAGGTCTTCCTCCTCGATCTCTGGTGGTTCCGGACTTGCTCCGAGGATATCGAGCCAGTCAATGACTTGATCCTCGCTGTCGGTCGTAAGAGTAAGTAGTTGAAACCAATCATCGCTGTGGCCCCTGATCATGACGACTATCTTTCCTTTCCCGTCACCCCTTCGAGCAGAAAAGTGGCCTCCAGTGATAGGTTCGAATAACAGCCAGGAGCGACCGCGACTCCCGGTTTCACGGATCAGCAGATCGCCGGGGTCAGATTTAAATAGCTGGCTGTCTCGCGAAATGAGTTCGATCTGACATTCCAGTCGCTGTCCATTGGTGTGCCGAAGATCCATAGAAAAGAGATCCTTGGCATAAACTTGTCGGTAGCGGTCAATACGGACATGATCAAGCGCCTCCAATGTCCTCAGACTGCGAGCTCGGGTTGTGTCCGTCTGAGTCGCATCTTGATCAACCATTCGTGCCGATTCCTCCTTGTGTCGCCGCCTGGCTTTGACTTGCAGAGCTTCCCAGTCGGCTGCGAGTTTCTGATGCCTGGCGGTCCTGGTAACTGTGCGGTAGCCCTAGGCGAGATCAGTAATGCGTATATACAGGGATCCATTGTTTACTTACCTTGATGAATCTGTTGATCCACTTGACTCGAACCAAGGGCTTCTTTAGAAGATGCGCAACGTCTACGCGTTCTCCGTCCTCGTTAAGAACGTCGCCTTCATCATTACGAGGCATGGCGTTGATGAGCGAATCATTGATGTCGGCAGATAAGGGAGCGAGGTTGACAATGAGGTCCTCGAAGCCCAGCCGCCATACATCGATATAGTTGCTGTAGTATTTATGAGCAAATTCGAGCCATTGGGGTAGGCGATGGGCATCTAAGATAGGGCATCGCTTGTGAGCGCTCTTGAGCTTTTCGAGGGCTATTCCCATTCGCACCACAGATTGGGAGATGCTATCCTCCTTTGATTTGCCCGATGAAGAGAAGGGCTTGTCGTCCCCAGCATCATCCCCCTGGACAACTTGGGCCAATAATACGGGAATGACGCCGTCCACCAAGGTCTTGAGTTCTCGCTGATAGAGGTTCTCATCTCGAGCAAACTCCCGCAGAAGACCATCTACAGTGGCGGTTTGAAGATGGCTCGAACTCCTACGTACGCTGCGAGCTGATTTCAAACTTCCACTTCTTCCTAGTTTGGGTTCGTCATCGGGAAGAGATAGAACAGAAAGCAGGTCGGAATGCTTGGTGAGGCGCCTCTTTAAGCTGGACCTTTTGCTGGAACGCCGAGAAATTGTTGTACCCGTAGTCTTGGTTAGCCCGGTGGTTTGAGTAACGGTTGTATCGGAAGTGATGGACATTGTATCGGAAGCGTGGCGACTGTAGCGTGAAGTGCGACGTGGGCTAGCCGTATCTTGCGACAGTATGGTCGAAAGCTCGTTGCCGGTGGTAGGTGGCCTCCTCTTCGCGTAATTCAGGGGTGCGGGCTTCAAGGATTCACGTGACATAGGTCGGTGCTCAGGTAATATTGAGGGTTCTGTCTCAGGAACAGAAGAAGACATGGCGGATGACAAAGTGGAATAATCGGTAGATAAAATGGTGGACGTGAGATTGGAGGCTGAGGTAGAAGGCGCCGTTCGCGATGCTGATGACCGTCGTCTATTCAGTGCCTCGTCCTCGTTAGGTTCGTAGGTTCCGTAAGCCAATTCAGTTTCGTACTCTTGCGGAACTGGCGGTAGCTCAACACTCGATTCTCCTAAGAATGCCTCTTTGATGATATCCTTGAAGCCTCTCTTGGGTTGTGATTTGGCGGCGGTGGAGGTGTTCCTCGTAGCGTGGCTCCTTTTCAACCCTCCTTTGGGCGTAAGAGCCTCGTCTTGTGCGTTCACCCGAGCTTGCTCATGGTCTTTTTCTTTTTTGGGAGGAGTCTCGACCGGTTTGGATCGCTTCGGTTCCTCTTTTGGCGAAGCAGCCGTTTCTTTCGGAACGGCAGGCTCCGGGACAGGCTCAGGCTTCGGTTCCGTCTTTTGCACCCGTCTGGCCGTGGACATGGATCGTCTCGCCTGACTTTCACTTGCCCACTCTTGCTCCAGAGACTTTTTTGACGGCTCCGGTTCAGGGTTTACCACTGTCTCTACAAACGGATCTACCGTCTTGTTCAGCCAGGACTCGATACTTCGTGGCTGGTTTACCGCCGGTCTAGGCTGAGGCTCTGGTCTTTCGCTCAATATCTTTTTGCCCTCAGCCAGAGCTTTCTTCAGGACATCAGCAGCACCCTTAAAGCTTTTGTTTCGTGCAGCCTTGGCCTTGACTTGGTCTTTCCCTGTGGCCAGATCCAGTTCGCTGAATGCCGAATAACCAACAGGAATCTCAGCCAGCCTAGAAGGTAGGGCAACGGATGGGTTCGAGTCTGCCGAGTCCTCCGAGTCGCCGGTGTCTGATTCGGACTCGGACATACTTTCAGTGGCGGCCGTTCTCGTGTCTGCGAAGCTTTTAGCTCGCGGTCGCTGTTTGGAATGAGACTTCGTAGATGCAGGTGTGTCTTGCCGGCCGGTCATGGCCGATTCCGCCTCTTCGAGGGCCGCTTTCCCAGGGCTACGAACGTAGCTTGTGTCAGGCATCGATCCCCTCCTCTTGCTCCAAGTTCTGGCCATTTTTGTGGACTTGTTGCCACTGCTTCGCCTAACCGGGGTCTCCGGAGCTTCGGACAAAGCGTTCTCCCCTTCGGAATCCTCTTCTCCAGATATCGACTTGCGGCGACTACTAGTACCGCGAGAATAAGCCGAACGAGATGCGGGGCGAGACTTGTGGTCAGAGCCAACGTTTGGTGAGACGCCCGGTTCATCAGCATATACTCTAATCCCATCATCGTGAGATGTGTTTTTCATGGGCCTGACGCGGATCCCGCCATCAAGAGGAGTTTTTCTCACTGTCCGGACACGGATGTTCTTGTCTGGAGTTCTGTTGATTCTCATCGGCCTGACGCGAATCCCATCATCGGTAAGGGCTTGCCTCCTGGCGGGCCTGATCGGGATTCTGTCATCTTTGGCTGCGGGTTTTCGATCATCGGCCGGCTCTGGCTCAGTAATGGCTGATGCGTCACTTGAAAGATCGTCGTCCGTTTTTCTGGGTCTCCCACGAATGCCATCACCGCTTCCGACGGATCTTGTAGCGCTATATCGTTTCGGGGGTGTCAGATCCAAGGGCTCAACGCGGGCGGCCCAGTCCTTGATCTTGCTTTTCACAGTAGGATTGACGGCATTCCGGTTTAAGAAATCCTTAGGCAGAGGAGCCCCTTTTCCAGGCTCTTTCTTAGTCCGGATGGACCGTTTTCGAGGCGGACTTTTCTTCTTGTTCTTCATCCAATTAGTGTCGCTAACGACTCGTTTCTTAGGCGGGCCGTTCAGACGTGTAGTGCCTTGGT
The DNA here is from genome assembly GCA_025802455.2 of Iodosphaeria phyllophila. NCBI lineage: Eukaryota > Fungi > Ascomycota > Sordariomycetes > Amphisphaeriales > Iodosphaeriaceae > Iodosphaeria > Iodosphaeria phyllophila. The sequence goes on from JAOYMO020139415.1 coordinate 12,072, forward strand.
TTTCCTTTTCCTCGTCGTCCTGGTCCCTAGATTCGCCCTCATCTTCATCATCATCCTTGTCCTGGCCCTTATCCTCGTCTTTCTTGACCTTACTCTCCTCCGCATTAGCTTCCTTTTCTGTTGGTTTCTCGTTCTCCTTGCCTTTCCCCTTGTCTATCTCCTCTTTTCCTATCGCCATCGTCTTTGGCTTATCATTTTCCTTCTCCTTCTCCTTCTCCGTCTCTTTTTCCTCTTCCGCCTCGTTCTCCTTCTCTTTCTCCTTCTCCTCAGATTTGGTACCCAGTGGATGGGTACACTTCTTCTTCTGGCGCATCTTGATCCGAACCCGGTCCTCCTCAGTCACACTCTCATCGTCAACGTGAACACCAAAATCACTGGGCGGCGCACTCGGGGCAACCGACGTATCGGCGGTATTCATAGCCGCCGCATTCTTCTTCTGCCACTGCTTGACGCGATCGTGGACTCCACCAGGTGTCTGTACCCTGCGCACATGCGACTCGCGCATCTCCTTCTTCACCTGATCGAGTTCCAACTTTCGCAGTCGGGCGGCTTCCTTCTCGGCCGCGATCCGCGCTGGCGATGGACGACCCAGCAAGAAGTCGCCCAAGAGCGTTGGCTGTGGTCGCATGGTGGCTGATCTCGGACGACTAACGGCCCGCCGGTTGGCGGGCGGCGCGCTCTTGGGAGTCGCAACATTTTCACACGAGACCGATGCGCCAGGCAGTGAGCCTTTGCGCGCGCGTTCGTGTGCTGGTGTTGTTGTCGTCGCTGGCGTTGTTGTTGTTGTGCCGTCTGGTGTTTGGGATTTGGTTGTGACATTGCGAACGGGTGTCTCTGGAGGACCCTCGGGCTGTTCCTCTTCGGTGGTCATGTTCTACGTAAAAAATGATCATAATGAGCTTTTCCTGAATGATCTACTCCCACTCTAGAAGCTCCTTCCACCGTAATAGGCATGTGATTGACACGGATGGATCGAGAGACATGCGATGAAATAATGGGAACTCGATCCATCATTAGTTGGGCAGGTACCCCCCCACCAGGAATCCCAGTAGAGTTAAATGGAATATAACGAAGCGTGGTCGGCGCATCGCAGTGGCAAAAGGATACAGAGGGCCAGATAGAATGCATGGTGCAGAGACGTATTCTTTCAACCCTAGAAAAGAAATCACCTCACTAACCTAACTACCCGACTCTACTGGCGCGGCATGCTGTCGGTTCTGACCAGGACGCCCGAGTTGGCGAACGTACGATCGATAAAATACAGCGTCGACTGTCGTCAAGACAGATAACCCCTCCTTCTGCACAATATCTTGCCCGGCTGGAGGAAGGCGATAACGGGCATGCAATGTCCAGCGAGAGGAAGCTCCCTCAAGGGGGAACAGGATCGCCAGGCGCAGACGGATGGTAGTGAGTGGGAAAACACACCTGACGAGAATGACGACAACTCGGCCGCAGACGAGGAATCACGCCTCGTCGACAGCGGTAAGTCGGCAGACGAGTATAACAGGGGGGCAGCGACCATGACAGTACGGTAAGATTCGAGACGGAGCACGCTTTGATAGCTCAGGCGAAACCAAAACAATAACTCCGGCCAATTTTTCAAGCGCATGCAATGCAATCAATTCCCGTTCTCAAGGGGCGATACCCTGCATGACGGTCGGTAGTGTCCGCTGCGTCGAGGGAAAAATCCGTCTGTTCTATTCGACGTGAACGAAAAGGCCCAACCAGTTGCATGTCTTCGCTGTCTTTGCTTTGGTCCTCAGGCGACTGATTTGGGAGCAGGGCAACCTCGCAATCTAGAAGAGCTTGTAAACAATGCATTTCCTATGAAGCAAGCTGCGGGGCTTGAGCTTTTTTTGGATCCTCCAATCGAATTGCATCCTCAGCCTATCCACGTTGTCAAGCTCAAATCCTTCCCCTAGCAACCAGACCCAGCGGGGCTAGATCCGTCGCTAAGCGCTCCTCGATGGGCTCCACTGGCCACGACACTCCTTGCAATCCCCATTGAAATTTTCAAGAAAATGAGATATCCTCCTGTGCGCTACTTTGGATGGCAGTGCAACCAAATCAACTCCTATGATAGCCATAGTGGCTTCTTTGTTTGCCAACACGGTTCGAATTGCATTGTTGTCTTATCATGTTTCAACATGATCGCCAATCATTCAAGCTTTGAGGGAATTTAATGCCGGTACCTGCATTTCTCTGCAAAGTATTTCATGCTTCGGGCAGACACCAATGCCTCCATCAATTGGCAAAGAAACTGCCAACATATCAGCTGATCGCATGACTGTCTTGATGCCAAATCACCCTCTTCCTGGCCCCTGACGAAAATTTACTTCATCAAAGCAGAATCTCGAGAAAATGACGGTGGTGGATGCGATTGCTGGTCGGACAGGCCAATCCAGGAATATCCCTGATCTCTGATCAGTTCATCGACTCAATTCCAACAGCTATCGTCCGTTGTTTGGTGCCCGATCAGGTCCACATCTGGTGTGGCCCAATCGGCTCAAATCTGAAATGCTACGTTGCGGAACGCTTCCATATGAAATGTATTTGCTGACAAGCCAGGACCTCGAATGTTGTGCAACATTGTACGCAGAGCACTCTGAAGAGCCGGTGAATCTTCATCTGCCATATTCGTCTCCTCTTTGAAGTCACTAAGCGAGGAAGTCTATTTTGGTTTTAGTTAAGTTAGTTGACTTATTAGATAACGTCATCTGGTGATGCGCGACGTACTCTGGACGGCCTTCAGGTCCCGTGCATGCTCGGAGGAGAGCAAGTAGGTAGGCCCCGAACCGTTGATGATACAGTATCATGGGTGTCAGTGCGGACTTGTTGCCGCCGCGCCGCATCGTGGGGGAGCACATCAGAGCGAGCAGGCCGAGTCTCGGCAGGTGATCTGGCAGCCGTCATAGCAAAATTTCATACCATTGTCCTTGGTCATCAATCTTACAACAAGCAGAGAGCCTACCGCCGATATATTGACACACTTGCAGATTGTGAAACATGCGCAAACTTATACGGGCGAGGTAATTGGGCATCACGCCTAGAAAAGTCAACACATATGTCTCTGTGTAGTGGGCTAATCCGCCTGAAATTTCGATGATAAGCAGTATGATGAGGAGCATGCTATGCTCTGTGATGGCCAGTATTGCGCTTTGGACTTGTTTGAAGGCCTTTTCTACCAAAAGAAAGAAAAAGTTGGCATCAGCAAGTTCCATGACGGAAAGCCAATTAATTGGTCACGTTGCAGGTTCGCCGATCCTTGGCTGCCCGGGTGCTGTTCAATCAAATACCGCCAATTTCGTCAAGTCGAACAAGACCGGGACGAAGGAAGAGATGGGCAGCTAGCGTTAGCGATATAGACTTACTGGAGAACATAGCTGCGGGATGACAGTTCGCATTACATTTTATCTGATAGTGTCGCTCACAAATTGAGGCTTCGTAGAATACCCATACCAATCTCACGCCCAGACCTCTTATCCATTAGCAAAATATGGAAAGCTCGTAATACGTAGTCTACTGCTTGAAACTGACTTAGTTTGAAGCTTTTGATGAGCACCTCGCACGCGAGGCTGGTTATTTAATACTAGAATATAATCGTCATCGTTCTGTTCACTTTCTCATGATGCCATTAGTTGAGCCTCGCCTAGCTGCGGTAGCCTATCAGCTGTTCCACGTCATGAAGAGTCAGATTCAGATATCAGGGGTTGCGCTATCTGGGAACACGGTATGTTTCCATGGCCGATATCTTCCTCAACGGCGAGCTCAGATGTCAATTTTATCTTTAACTTCCTTTCAGTATTGCACTCTTCATTCCCTGAAGACTCTCTTTGTTGGTGATCATTACGATCGAAGTCTCTGAGCAATCGTATTCTTTTTTTCTATCGGACGTTCTCTTCTGAATATGTCTCATCGAGCGAAAGGCCTGTCGAGATTTATAGCTGCATACGGCTGATAGAATTGATCAAAACTACAGTAGCTTCAAGGGACAGGAAATATATAACCTGCTTCATCCCGTTTTCAGTATGAATCGTCAGGGCCACTCGGCCCAAAGTACTGTGCAGCCTCTGGCGACCCCACTCACGCCATAGTTGTTGCCGTTTTCTTATCCATCGTTGGCTTAAATAATTCTCCGTCTCAGAAATATCCAAACTACACTTCGTATCAGTCGCCTACTATGCGTCAGCCCATCTACCAACAAGACGACGTATCTGATAATGGACTACCTCGGTAATAGTACGGGCAGCTAGCTCCAGATCTGTGCGGCCAGAAAAACACTCTTAGAACTCACCAACTCCAACAACAGATAGATAATTCAACAACGACGATACCCGAAACACTGGCCATGTGTTTTCTGCACCGAAAAGCAAAAGCAACGGCTTGCTTCTCACACAATGCCTATTCGCCTAAAAATAACCGTTCAGGTGCCGAAGCAGAGTGGGTTCTCATAACATTTTTTTGACTTTGTAGCTCTAGCGTCGAACCATCTGACAGCATCAGTTCTCAAAAATCACGAGATCTCATTTAGATCATAAGATTTGCCGTGCAAAGCTGTTCATTCATCCATACCAGTACACACTGCTGCTTTCTATTCAGGTTGATAGTAGTCTGAACAATGCACGGGTTTTGGTGTTACTCGCTAAACCCCCAGCCATTACTGGGGTATTTCATTACAGGATACATTGTCTTACTGTACCTCCGTTCCCCCAAAAGTTTGTAGGCGGAGTAACACCTGGGTTTAGTTGTGCTTTACCTAATGATTTCCGGAAGAACAAAGGCATGAATAGCAGCTGCATGTCAATATCTACATGACGGTATTGTACCGGCACCGTATCGTGCCGTTACGCACACAGAACCGTAGGCTGACTAATCACTGCCCCTAAAACAAACGACATCTCTTCTTTCAAGGTCTTTCGAGCTGCATCGGAATTGTGTCGCAAAACCCACGACAATCGTAATTTGAGTTTCCTTCATAATCATCATTTCAGTTGTGTTGCACAGCGTCATCTACCTACAAGCCCTCAGTTTTGATGCCCATCAACGCCGTGTGTCCCTTCACATTCCGAATGCGACATGGTCATGAATCATGACCCATCCCATCGCGGGCAAAAATATCCTCCATGCGAACAAGAAAATCGTGTAGAACCGTTGAACGAGCCCGAATCGCGGCCCGTATCAGCCCTGAAGCCCATGCTCTTCCCATCCTCAAAATGTGCAAATCCTTTTGACCGTGTAATGCGTCATGATGGCCCACCGAGCCCAAGCAAACCCTTCTTGTGATGTACTCCGATCCGAAACCCCATTCCAAACCGCCGCGATGCCCATTCCATTCCGTTCCGTTCCGGTCCGTTCCATTTCGCTCGTTATTCTGTTCAAAAGCAGAAGAGCTGGCCAATTGCGCCCTTAGTGCGAACTTGGCGTTCCTTCAAGATTTCCGCCTCCTCCTGCTTGTTCTGGAGTCTGTGAACGATGCGGGTGCCCTCCTCGAAGATTCGGTCGACGCCTTCGCCGGTCTTGGCTGAGCATTCCATATACTTCATGGCACCAATACCGTGAGCCGCAATGGAACCCTTGGGAAGGTTAATGGAAATCAAGCCGATCGTTCGGACATGGACATACCTCGGTAGCGTCAATACGAGTATCTAGGATAGGGAACATGGGACCCCAAAGGCCATATCCAGCTCGCGTGTCCTTCTTGAGTCCCAGGAGGAATGTCGGTGCATCGCGGCCGTAAGTGCGAACTTCGCGGGCCCACTGTGATCACGATCGTTAGTAAGTGGGCAAACCATCTAAGTCTACAAGAGCGTACCTTGTCCTGGGAATTGGCGAACTGCAAATCATTGTTGACACTGAAGCAGATGAAAATAGCATCCCACTTGAGATAAGAAAGGCGGGAAAGCTGGTGCAGCTCGAACAATCCAGACGTGTCCCAGAGCTCGAGCTCGAAATTCTCGCCATCAACATAGACAGTTCGGTTGAAGAGCTCAAACTGCGTTTGGGTGTAACTTTCAACGAAGGTGTTGCGGTAAAAACGCCTTGGTGAAGGTCTGCGTCAGTTTCAAACTCAAAGCTTTACTCTTATGTCAGTGGGGACAGATCAAACATACATGAGTAAGCTCGACTTGCCAGAACCTTCGTCTCCAACGAAGACGAAACGAAGTTTCTTGCGAGGCATGGTTTCATTGACGGGAGTACCGGGGACTGATCCGGTACTAACGAAGGTGGAGCCATCGAACGAGCCTTCGTGACCACGTTCCTTAATGCCCAAGTTACGGAGAGGCGTAAGGAGGTGGTCGAATCCTATGGAAACGCTGCGCGTGACCTTTCGGGCGGACCGAAGCAGTTGATTGCGCTTGCGCTGGGGAACAAACTTCTTCTTACTTGGGGCATTGTCTACCTTGGCCCGCTTGGGAGGATGACCCTGAGGCTCGGATGCGACGCTGCCATCGGTCTCCATGTTCTTGGAAGTTGTTAGATGCGACGAGAAAAACAAAGCACAATGCCGCAAACCAAATTAGCCACTCACCAGGGTGTGCTTCTCGCCATGGAATTGAGAAGGATGCTTCTCGTCGTGGACCGCGGAAGTCTGGAGCGGTGGGATGCGTTGCACGGTCGGAACTCCACGAATCCACGTGAGAACGCCGCTCTCAGACTTCCAGACGCCATCGAAGTTGAGATTGAAAGAGAACTCTCGCTTGGAGGGGGTAAACTTGCGAGCCGAAGGGATTGTCATCTCGGGGAACTTTTCCTTAAGCAGCACGGTGCAGGAATCCGAGGATGACAAGATCGATTCGTTCATGGTGATGAATCGCTCGGTGAGGTTGTGAAATAGATTGAATAATGAAATTGATGTTAAGAGGATGTCTAGGCTTCCGGCTGCACTACCTTTGATGAAGGCAGTTTTGGGGACACCGAAATATTGTGCATACAAGAAATACAGGCAGCCTGAGTTGATGTCTTATTGATGTGGTGGGTGGTAGACGCAAAAGGTTCGAAATAATATTGTGGGTAAGTGGGTGTGCTGTGTTGCACGCCTTCCTTGTACTATCGCAAGTAAAGTTGAAATGGCCAGTGTAGCGAATCGAACAGCTCCGGCTGGTTGTCAGGGCACCCAGTTGAAATCTAGCAACAGTAGTCGTCGAGCAAACAAAATTCTCTTTTTAAAAAGTCGTTGCCTAGTTCACGCAAAATCTCTCCAAGTGTTCCAATTCCTTGTATAGCAGGTCGTTGGTAAACCTCCCGATCCCAAACGGCCCGCCCGCTGCCGATATTCCCGTTTCCGGAACAGAACGTCAAATTGCCGGATATCTCCCTGCGGTCCGGCCGCACCACAGCCGTATCCGATCTGGTCCCAGGTAATTTGTCGCGGTCCTAGAAGCCACGGAATGTCAAACAGAATATTGAATCACGATTTTGCACTGCTTGGGATCTAGAATCCTTTTCTACTTCATGATGGGAACTACATCTGGTATTGTTATGCACAGGATTATGGGCTTAATGCCGTCAGACATCATTCTACACGCTTACCTACTGTAGTTTGTTGACAAGATCGGCGGACGCGCCGTGATGGGGCATCGCACACAAGGTATCGTCGTCCCCTGTCCTCAAAACACCGATTTGGCATACTGGCGCAACCGCCGCGCCACAGGGTTACCAGCCGCGCCGCTCATCCTGGCCCTGGCCTTGGCCCAATTGGATGTCTTGGCCGCGCGCAAGGCTTCACAGCCCGACCCACGCACAGACTGATTGGAGCTCAGCAGCTTGTTTCCAAACTTGAACATGCTCGGTCAGCGACGACGCTGCATAATTCTGTGCCGGCAGATGTACATATTCGTGTGCAACGGGAGAATGGACTCGGCACTGGATTTGTTTGCACCAGCGCCCTGCAGCCCCTGAGTGTTGCCACCAGTGTACTGTGTAACACAACAAGATGGAAGAACAGTCGACTCTTCTGGGCGCTCATCGTTGGACTAAGAAAACGGCCGCCGCGCGTTAGCTTGTTAGTGCAGCAGTCTTGAGCGGTCTGCATGGTGTTGTCATGTTACCCGGTCATCAGGCCTTGAGCTATGGCATGGCTTCGTTGTCTTTCAGCAGAAAGTGATCTATCAGAACAGCACACATGAATCAGCTGCGATGGCAGATCGACCCGCACGATCATTTCATTTGTAGCCAGATTATTGCAATTCGCTGCGCGCCATGAAGGTTGAATGAGACGCTAAGGTCCGAGGACATCGTCGTACCATATATGAAGGCTCCGTACATAATGTACCTCAGTCTGAGCCAGACGTAGAGGCCAGACATTGACACCTCTCAGCGACATTGTTGAACATACTCGAAACAAAACAAAAAAAAGCGATTGTGGAACAGGCGGTTGTTCAATCGCCGACAAGGCTCTCCAACAATTAGAGCCGTGCTCCAACAGACAGGCGTGCCCAACCCATGTCAGGACTGAAAAGCTCCATTCACCTGCCGCCACCACGGGTAATCGCCTTTCTTTGCGCAAACGCCTTATTAGGCGGCTACATCTTGTAAATCTGCCTGGCTTACGTCGAGGCGAATTTGCAAGATAGAGCCGTCTAGTAGGTGAGTTATGCTTACGATGCGTAACAAATATCGTGCTCCATTAGCTTTAATAGAACGAGAGACAGGCAATCTTCTATTTTCCCAGGATAAGCAAGCACTGATATGCGGTGATCCTTAGCACAGCCTTCAATGACACGACCCAAGACCACGCAAAACTGGTTCGCGCGGTCCCGGTTGCAGTGGACGAACGTTTTGACAGCGAAAATTATTATGTTGTGCATGTGAGAGGTTGGCATGGCCCCCAGCCTGAGCTACTAAATTTACAACTCTATACAATACCACGTTCTCCTGCCATTTCAGGTGAGAGTGAAGACCCTACCTATCACAAATATAAAGAAAGGACAGAGTTTGCAGCTGGTCAAGCTATCTATATCGTGCATCATGCCATCCCAGCTGGTTTTGGGATCTGCTAATTATTACTATTGTATTTACCCTTAGCTAGCGGGACTAGTCCCCTGCCTATGAACTTCTACGTATCGATGAGAAAGGAAAAACATCTTGTGCGTCAAAACCTTCCTAGTACGGCCTCGTGGTAGCTCCGGTTCTCTGTACTACGTATACAAACCCTTAACTTTACGGCTCCGTGAGGGATCTGCTCATGTCATTGGAAGGAAGCGATCCGGCATGTGATCGGAACCGGTTTGCTAGAAATGGACAGACGGACGTGTGAGAACAATGACTACGCCATATTTGATGATGGGTTCGCATTGCTGAGGCGTCTGTAAACTGACGATAGAAAATTTCATCATGATAAAGAAAAGTGATTGTAATGAAGTAACTTTTTGAGAATACTGTTTTTTATGGACGAGAGCCTGAATCAACGCAAGACTTCTGAACTGAGCATACATCGCCGCTCACATGACCACCTATAATTTCACCACCCCTCTAGCACGTTCTGTGACATCATGGCAGCATGATAAAAATCCAAGCCAAATATGTTGCAACATCTATGACAGGACTGGTGTATCTTCCCTTGACAACAATGAAAGCAAGGAGCGGCTCGCAAGGCCCAAGATGAGTACTGCGGGCTGTTGACGTGCTTCTACCTCAGAATACTGCGTTGTATCTGGTCGTTGCAGGCTGATGCTGTAGGTTCGGCGGGAAGCACTTCCTCTGGATATGGAATGTGTTGGTAACACATCAAACACATCCGAGCCGTGCGAGGCACTTTCTGCCATCCCTTAGCCTTCGTTATCATCAAGGGGAAGACATGGTAGTCCACACCGCAAAATCCCACGTTCGGCCCTGACCGATGTGTAGAGCGGGACATTTTGTTTCAAGTTTGACCGAGTAACACATGTCTCAAGACACAGGCCACGCGGCTAGGAATAAAGCTAACGATGAATTTAGCGTTACACTGTGGCGATTGACATGTGCACAACACAGACAATCATGTTCCTGTAGCCATTAAAAGAAGTTGAGGTTCACACGATAGCGGGCTGAAGTCGGGATTTTTCCTGGTTTGTGTTGTTCTGCAACAAATGTTGCGGACTTTGAACACAAGACGTCGGAAAGCAGCCATGCCGAGAGAGACTCGGTATTCTTGGAAACCGAGACATGGGGAGGGTGCGAGGTGGTTCTGGTAGGTCAGACAATGCCTTGTTAGGTCTTGCTCTAAACACAAACAAGGCTAAGGCTTGAACCCTTTCTCACGGTTATTGGGGAAACGCTGCACGTTCGAATACAAATACTGTTCATCCAGCAGTCATACGGAGGGTCAAGGAGCCTAGTCTATCGACGCCGCTCTGAAAAAGGTATCAACTTACTGGATTCAGATATGGCTGCGGTTTTTTCGAAGGACGCTACGCACAACTCTCATCTCAAATGCGTCGATAGATAATCCACATGGCGGTAGACGTCAACCCGTCGCTGTGTCCCAATTTCTTTTGAGACACCAACCACAACAAACCAAGACATACCACGAACAGGGTCATGGGACATGAGCTTAAAACTATCTACTAAACCCGAGACTAAATGAGACACACTTTTGAAAGATATCAGAGTGACAACTTCGCGCAAGAGGGCAGCGAAGTAGACACAGGGACAATCCCAACGCACTTTCCGATGCAATACCGATGACCCCCAATGATGTGAGCCCAATCTTGCGAAAGCACAGCTTGCGGTCCTGAGGGGCAAACCTTTAGCTCCCGGTAGGGGTGCATGCTGGATCGAAAGCATGGTTTGCTGAGATCGGTTTGCAGTTACGACTATCATGTTAGCGAAATTATCAGTGACCTACTGGGAGAAGGAAGAGAAAGGAACAAAAGAAAGGCTCGAGATCAAATGTTGTTAGCCCAGGCTGGAAGCGCTGGCTAGACCGGATGGTACAGTATATGCAGTATAGTGGAAAACCACAGTGGTCCTAGACAGAAGTTAAAGCTTTGCATGCAGTATTGCCAGGAGCCGCACGCAATCAAGAGCCGTGTTAGCACATCCATTTTTCATTCCATCAAAATTGGGGGGTCCCCCGTCAAGAAATGTTCGCACCAATCAACATCATAGTTCTAATAACGGCCATGGATAGCGACCAGCCAGGCAGGCCCACTTTAATCTGCAATGGACGATGCTAGATATCTATTCATATATTGTGCTTTGGTCTGGGAACTTTATGTAGATATCGGCAACGTTGGACGTAATGGCCAATCCACCTACACAGCAAGTCTCTCGTGGCCTGCCTGCGTGGAGGAAACAGATCGGATGAAAATTGACATCGCAATGTTGGTGCAAAGGAGTTCATGAACCTCCTGTGTACAATTCCTCCACATAAGGCACCAGTACTTCCTCTGCTTGAAGTTCGCAACATACTCAGTATGACTTCCTCAGAATTAGCGTATACCGGTAGTAGTTGTAGCAAATCAGGTGCAAGAGTCATCTTTGTGCAAACATGCATCCTACCGGTACTGGTATGGTGCTCGTTGATTGTTCAAGTGATATCACGTGATTGCGCGATCGCGTTTAACTACGGTGCACGGCATGATTCAAATCGGCTTAACGCGTTAAGCACGCGGCACCCCACCTGCTAGTAGCGGAGCAACAAAAACGTTTCAGTCTGCACTTCCTCCTTGTGATAGTCAAAACCCCAAACCCGCTTGATTTTACGCTCTCTGCCGAGTCCGGAATTTTCGTTGAATATTTGGCACAAAAAGCCTGCAAACTCTCAAGCCAGAACGATACGGCACAACGAACACAATGGAGCGCGCCTCAACCCCGCGTGTGCTGGCGCAGCACCTGGACTCGATGATTGGCACGAACGTGATGGTGATCGGGCGAGTGGTCCAACTGCGGGGCGACCAGGTGACTATTGACGCCGACGGAAATGTCATAGCGACCTTGATGAACCGGGTAAGGGAAGCCTTTCTGATGTTGCGGCTGACCCTGATAGCTTGAGAGGAGACAGGCGACAGGTCTCTAGAAAGCTTCAAATGATCAAAGTGTATCTAGAAGCACGCGGCTAATTGAACGGGACAACAGGATTCGCAACTAGTCAGTGGCAACGGGGCTCAAATCATCGGTAAAGTGACACCGGACCTGACGATTAAGGCCATGAGCTCGCTCGATCTGGGCCCGGACGTCGGTATGTGAACCCTCACCCCTTCTGCTCCAGCAGCTCCACAGAAATAGTTCAATACATAGTTGATTCAACTAACACCACGCTAGACTATAGCATCAACAAGGCCGTCGTAGAAGTGACACACCAGTTTCCCAACCTCTTCATCCATCAAGGGCAACAATGAGCTCCCGCCGCGCGGTCCGGAACTCCGTATCCGCTCCCGTACCGCGCAGTAACATCCAGTCCACTACAACCTCCAGGGGCCAGAAGTCGAAGAAAGCAGGCTTCGGAGCATGGCATGGTTTCTAGGGGCACGCAGTGCGATTTGCTTCCTGTCCCACCCCCACCCCCACCCCCACGATCGGCCTTGCGACCTTCCGCTTCTCAGTCAGTCGGCTCGCAGAATTCGCAGCAGAAGTCACAGCTTGCATCTTCGTCTATACCATTGGGAAGTCCTAGGAGTGAGACGAAGGGGACGCAGGTGCCACGGGCTGGTAGTTTGTCTCGAGGTTATCTTGCAAGAGGTGGAAAAGGCGATGGGGAGGATGAAGATTTGCTCCGGGACATTCAGGAAGGGATGGGGAGGATGAAAATTACGATGAAAATGCATGTTGATGGTGGCGGGAGGTGGCGGATCAAGAGGGATCGTGGGTGGTATTCTTGGTTCTGACACTTGATGCGTGATGTATACTGAGTTGACTTTTGGGTGGAATATCGCGAATGGTCGAAGAGTTCAGGGAAATAATTGACGATAGCAAGATCGTAAAGAAATACTATGGCATGTTTTATTGTAATTGGGGGCAGAAGCTAGGGAACTTGCTGTTTGCTAAGTGTACGAGGTCGTTGATGTATCCAGGGGTGCACTGGCTCTGCGAACTGAGCTCTATTTCTAGAACTCAAATGAATGATTTTAAAGCCTTCAGAAATGGTTCATTGGTGGCCAAGACCGTATCGATTTCCACATCGAAGCATGTCTCTGATACCAAGTTAATCTCTACTATCAATGAAATCCATTATCAATGACCATACGGAGGTCATGTTTGGTTCGCATGGCCAAAATTGTGCCGTATTTGTGGCGATGGGTTACAAAAACGACAAGGTATCGCACATTGTGGTTATGAATATCGTGTCGATATCCCAAAGCGGTGCACGCTGGCAGAACATGGATCCCCAGCAGCTATACCACTACGGTAGAAACCGAAACCGAAAATAGGAGGGAGCATCAGAGGCCCTACTGTTAAAAGCGTACCAATACCACCATAGAAATGGCGAATAGGGATTTCCGGGTGTTTTTTTTAGAGATTCATTGTGCACATGAGTACTCGGTGTGGTAAAATAAATGATGTAAAAGTCGCCAAGTACTTCCAACTCCGTCACCGGTGCGTACAGTTCTGTGCAAGTGCTGACGTTTTCGTGCGCCATCCCAACCTTCATGTATTGGAGCGGGACTTCTTGATTCATTGAGGCCATTATACCTAGATCAAGCCGCGATGGCATGGGTTAGATAGCGCTCATATCGCCCGAATTGGAGCTCATGTTTGGACGGTCTTATGATGGCTTCGAAAAGGCCTTGTGAGTGCGCTTCATCATCATGAGCATGGATGGTCTAAAGCCGCTTTTTTGTATCGAAATTTCTTAGAGTCCCGCGGGGTAATGTGGGTATGATGAGAATGTCTGGTGTTATGTAAAGGTAACTTGACCTGCGCAGAAAGAGATAACCTCTGGTAAAGCGTTTAGAAGAACGATTAAAGTATGACGCGCGTCAGACGGTTGATCGTTCCCTTTAAATGTGTTATGATTTATGTGTCCTGATTCAAACCCCGCCGAGTAATTGATCTAGCCTTAGGGATGACGACAACGATCCTAGTCTAAACGTTGAGTTTGGTTTTGGTAATCGCTTCGCCCAAAGGAACGCATGGGACGTCAACTCGTTCCTATCATTTCCAAACCAACGAGGAGGTCGAAATGGAACGCGCAAGCCGGATTTACAATGGCTCTTATAGAGAAGGTCCATCCAAGGATCGTACAGATCCATCGTCGCTGGCTCTTCATCGCTCCATCATTAGCGCGATAATGAGTTTCCGGATCACAATGGCCGCTATTTGGACCCCTACCATAACCTTAGTAATGTTGATGTTCAGAAGCTAGTGGGCCAGATAGACACGTATAAAGTCACCATGCTCGCCCTGTTGACGTTCCAACTCCTCACTCCACGCTCTGCACCTTTTTCTCGAGTCTTTTTTGCAATCTTGGCAAGACCACAACCAGGCTTGGATAACCAACTCTGACCCCTCCATTCCTGTTTCCAATTATCTCGTGGTCTTGTTTCACATCGTGGAATTTGGATAGCCAACCCTATTTCCTGCATCGTTATCTCGAGCATCTCTGCGATCTTGACGACGCGACACGCTGAAATAGCCTGCTATTCCCTTCTTTTTCTTTTTTTTTCTCTTCTTTTTGGAAGTGTATCTTCGTAAAACAAATAGCCCACGATGTACACCTCATACAAGCAACAAGAGCTTCAAGATGCCCAACGGGCAATCAAGAAGCAGGACCGGACTATCGCCCGGTTGAACAAGCAACTCACGTCTCTGCGGCTGGAGAAGTTGGCAAGGGATGCCGACAAGCTGCGAATAACTCGCACACCCACCCCAAGCACCAATCGCGCCAGCGGGTGCACTTCCGGGTTCAGCACCCGTCCATCAAGCTCGCAGTCCCCTACGCCGGGCTATCTGAAGGCGACTTGCGCTTCGAAAGCGCGGGTCGTGGATTGGTATGGCTCTGATTATGGCTACGGGTATGGTTACTCGTCCGGGTACGATGGGACGAAAGATAGCGGGGACAGCGGCCAGTCGGGCGAGACATCCGGTGGCAGCGTTACCAAGGATGTCGAGGAGAAATATGGGGTCGACCTCGAGCCCAACGAGTCCGCTGAACGGGACGCCCAACGCGAGATGGAACTACACGTTCCCCTCCCGCCCTCGGAAGAAGAGCTCCGGTACATGGAGCGCAAGCGAGCCCTAGCCGACAAGACCAGACTCAACCGCGCGTCTGCAGCGGTCGAGGCTGACGGGACCCTCCAACTGGTTCCGTTATCCAACAAGACCGCCCTCGGCTTCCTCCAGCGGGGCATGGAGCTGGGACAAGAAGTCGCGTACCGAGCCGCGGTGGCTGGCCGGAAGGAGCGCAGCTTGGGGACGTGCCGCGACTTCTACGACTTCCTACAGGGTCCCTACGGCCTGGCGTTCGGGTTTGGTGAGTCGAACGATGTCGTATCGCTCATTGAAGGACACGCCCTACGCGACGGATGTCCTGGGGGAGACCTGATCGGCGCGGTAGGTGGGCTCCGGAGCCTGCGCAATATGATTGCGCACTGGAACCGGCAGAACGTCATGGACGTGAGCGACGTCAGTGCGTATCTGGTCGGTCCGCAGGCGCTCTGCGTGGTCTTGGAGGACGAGCCGGTGGCGACTCGGGCCCTGGAGCTGCGGGATGAGGTGGGGCGGGCGGGGGAAGAGGCGGTGGAGAATTGGGTGAGGCAGCTAGGCTTTTCGCCACTGCCAAATGAAGAGATGGAACCGCATGCGATAGAGCATTTCAATATGCTTGTCGAAATGGCGTCCGGATCCGGGAGGGGCTGGGAGGATGACAAATTGAAGCGCTATAACTCGTTAGTAGTAAATTGCGCGCGAGTGAGGGCGTTGGCGTCTGGGTGGAAACTAAGAGAGGAGGATGAAGAGACGGTGGATGAGATAGCGGAGGGGGGCAAAGGAGAGGAGGCAAAGAACGGGCCTGCAACAGAGGAGCAGGGAGTGGAGATGGAGAAGGGAGTGGAGATGGAGAAGGGGTAGAAAAGCGAAGGGTTGGATAAGAAGGATCAGGAAATGGAAGACGTAAAGGATTGATGAGAGGAAATCTGTCACGTGTCATAGAATATCCCGAACAATATGAGTGAAAGAAAGATCTGCAAGAGCCAGAGAAGAGCCAGAGACATGACCCCATGCGCATTTTGAACGTCGCTTGTAAAAAATAATGATAATACAATACCGGAGTGGCAGCGATCACCCCCCAACAAGCACATCCCCACTTTTGGGCGTGGTCTTCTTTATCACGCCCGCCATCGAAACCGTCGTGACTAAATCGCTCTGATGTTCCTTGATCATGCGCATCAGGGCCTTTCTCTCCACGATCACTCGTCCCGTCTCCAGCAAATCCTTCACATCAACATCATCGACCGTCAACGCCTTCCCCGCCCGCGGATACACGTCCATGCACCCGAAGAGATTCTCCCGTGCCTCGCTGGCAATGAACGTGCTCCTGCCCTGTTGAGGCCCCCACTCGTTCCGATTCAGCATCTGGCCCAGCCACCTCTTCTTCCACATTTTCTCCAACTCCTGCACATCCTCGCCGGCCTTGCGTCCCTCCTGGTGTTTCCGACTCTCGGCCTCCTTGCGAAAGCGCTCTTTCTCCGCCAGCGGGAACTTCAACTCCCCATCCATGACCACCAGCTCGCCGCGCCGGTACCGGTAACTTAGCGCAGTCCGCCACGCCAAATCGTACACTTTCCGCGTAATTTTCGTCGTGAAATCCCGGGGTCTCGGCCCGAACGACTTTCCACCGCCCTTGCGCAACGGCGAGTGCGCATCGCCTACACGCGCCCGCCCCATCCCCTTCTGTGGCCACAGTTTCCGCCGGGACCCGTGGACTTCCCAGCGCGTGCGCACCTGCACGGGGCTGTAGCCGCGCGACTTGTCGGCTTCGTAGATCACCGCCAAGTGGAGGATGTCGCGCCGGAAGGGCAGGAAGAGGTGCTTTGCGGACCAGGATTCGAGGCGCAGCGGCTCGTAGCCGGGGAAGGAGAAGATGGTTAGCGGGACGGACTGGGGCGGTTGGTAGTGTGATATGAGCGGGTTGGGTTGCGGCGGGATGATGGCCATGTCTACGCCGCTGGCGTAGGACTCGGTGCTGGTGGTGAGGAGTGTGGATTGCGGGGCAACGGTCGCCATGGAGCAGCGCAGGGCGCACGATTCGAGGCTGGATGGTGGTGTTAGCCGGAGGTTGCGCAGAGAGGAGCATAAGCTCCGGGTGCTTTTGGCCACCATGACGATCGGGTTAGATGATTGAGATCGTGGCGGCGATAGACGGCTCATGCGATGCCGGATTGTGAATGTGAAAAATTGCCATGCAGTTCGAGAATCGAAGTCGGGAGCTCGGCAGGGGATTCCCGGATCCACCTCCGTGCCCCACCACGAAATTCGGAAGGAAGCGCGGTCCGCAATTGAGTGAACGGACCAATCAGACAGCTCCGCCCACCGAGTCCAAAAAAAAAGTTTCAATCCCGCGTTCACGATTCGAGGAACCGAGAAGGACCGGGAATGAACAGGAGAAGGTAGCCCGTCGCATGACGCACCCGACTGCAGTCATGTCGAGCTGCCAGAGGGTCGTGAGACCAATCGCTCGATGTCTGCGGCAAGACCGGGCCTTTCCCGCATCATCATCATCATCATCATCATCATCATCATCATCATCATCATCATCATCATCAACATGTCTTGCCTCTGCTCGCAGTTTTTCTCACACGTCTTCGCGCCAAGATGACGACAAGTTGACCACGACTCCGCCTCCGCCGCCGGCGGATGCGCTCCCGCCAAGCATGGTTCCTGCTCAGGAACCACCATCACCACCCTCCGCCCCCGCTGCCCCGACCAAGAGCAAACTGGACCCCGAGACAGCGACGGGATACTGGAACGAACGCAGGCTAGTTCTCAAGGGAACACCACCCGTCGGATCGCGACGTCGCCGTGCAGCTCTCCGAACATCCAAGAACATCCCCTTCGAGGCGCTCCCTTACCAGTGCTTCCAGGAGGCCCGCAAGATCCTGCAGCAGGACCGCCAAGAGAAGCTGAAGCTGCTTGGACATCAAATAAAGCGGGTTAAGCAGATGGAAGAGACACCGCTGCCGCCCGAGAAAGCGGAGGATGTGCGTGCAGTGCGATTTCGAGAGAAGCGGCTCAATAGTTTGAGGGAGTATGTGAATGACTTGAAGATTTTGGCGGATATCAATGATCCGATGGTGAAGCGGAGGTTTGAGGATGGAGATGGTAAGGGAATTTCTTTCTATTTTTCTAACCGTCTATCCGTCTATCTTGGAAAGCGAGGGACTAAATTCATCATACAGGCGACATGAATAAACCCATTTACCGGTATTTCGCCGAGCGCAAATGGCGTTCCTACAACTTCCTCCTCGTCAAACAGCGCATCTCCCAAATGTACATAGTCCCCGATGTGCTCCCCAAATTCGAACCCACCATCGACGTGCAGATGTACTTCCGCCGCAGCAAAGTCGAGCCCGGCGCCATCGTCAACAGCCGCATCTCTGAAACCCCGCCGCGCCTGCGCATCCAGGTCTTCACCCCGGGCCAACGCCTCGTCTCCGTCGTCGTTATGGACTCCGACGTGCCGAACCCGGAAAACGACTGCTTCGACCGCCGCCTGCACTATCTCGCGAGCAACATCCCTCTTGCCCCCGACCAGCCCTCTCTGCCCCTCAGCAAGGTCGACAAGTCGGCTCAGCTCGCTGTCCCCTGGCTTCCTGCCTTTTCCCAGAAGGGCGCGCCTTATCACCGCCTCACTGTCTGGGTGCTGGAGCAGAAGCCCGGCAAGACTCTCGATATCGCCGCTCTGCGCGAGATCTACAGTGGCCGCGATCACTTCAGTCTGAAGAGCTTCCGCGACAAGTTTAGCCTGACGCCCGTGGGATTCAACATGTTCCGGACGGTGTGGGACGAGGGCACGGCGGGGGTCATGGAGCGTGCGGGCGTGTCGGGGGCCGATATCGAACTGAGACATCAACCCGCGGTGTCGTTGAGGCCGGAGAGGAAGGCCCGTGGTTGGGAGGTCAAGAGGCAGAAGCCCAAATACAGGAGTCTGTGGAAGTACACCCATCGCATCCGTGGGATCCAGAGGGCCAGGTACAAGTGAGGTGGTTAGGGAGATGGGGTTCGGGGTGTTGTGTGTCGTGAGTGTGTGTTTTTGTGCGGATCTGGGCATGTATCTGCTCCCATGGTGGGGTTTCGGGGGAGGAAGAGCCGAAGTTTGGGGAATGAAACATATGAAGATCACGTTCATGGAATTCATGCATGATACTGCCTCCTCCGAGACTCCTAGATGTGACTACATTAACTATTCGTCTTGTTAGCGTGCTTGTACATGCTATTCACATCTAAGTCGCGTAAAATACCGTGCTGTTGCAATCCTTGATACTACCCGTGCAGACTCCCGCATCAATCTAAATTTTCGCAATATCTACCGTTAGTACACTTAAAGCCCTAGTTGCCAATGACGCTCTGATGAACTAATCCAATATTGGGTCCGATGCGTAGGCCAGCAAATGTTGAGAGGGACGCAAATGACTGTACGACTACACATCTATCCAAGGCTCCCAGAGACGATTTCTCATTTATGGGTTCCAAGTCCGATTATGGTGGCATTGAACCGCTCATCGACATAGCCGATGACAACAGCGAAAACGAATTCGGGTTGATAGCCGTCACACCCTCACGTGTGAGACCCGTGTTCGAGATCGTTCCGAACCCAGCTTGGAACCCGGCATTCATAATCACAGATAGTATCGAAGGTTCTGAAGAGTCTATGATGGTTGATGCCAACGATCAGTGGCTATCAATGCTAGGCACTTATTATGTAAAAGTGGTAGTATTCCAGGAGGTATCGAAGTCACTGCCAGAACTACTGGCTAAGCCTCGCAACTTTATGAGGCTATTCGTTCGCTGGGATAAATACCCCCGAGCGCCCTGTTGTCCCTCTGCGCTAAAAGTATTCGACATGGTCAAAACTGGACCGGAGTCCATATTATGGCGATGTTCCTGTGGGTTATAGTATGTATATCTACCGCGGCTGCATGTCGCCGTATCAAGCGAGACCGATTCTGAAAAACAACAGTCAGTTGAGGTAGTGCCATCGAGCGGATCTTTCCTGGACATGTGCTATGATGACAGGGTATTTGACCGGAAAATGCTCTCGAAAGCTGTTCCACAGGATGAAAGGTGCGCGTGTACCACTATCTTGCCGAAACTCTGTGGACGGGCTCCACTGGACTTTAATGCAGGCTGTCTACAGACTTCCGAAGAGACCGGGATGTGGTGAATACTACGTAAGCATCAGTCCTGATACTTAGATAACTCTTTCCGCCCCCGTGTAATCGATTCAGCATAGAAGAGGTAGAGATAGATGAGAGGCTAGAGCTGTCATAATTTACCGGTTGAAGGTGTGAATCAGGATTGGATACTGATGTTGTTGCCATTAATCGCGGATGAAGGATGTATGCTAGTGGATCGAAAGTTCTAGTTTGGTCTCTTCACACGTGATGTAAATCTGTTCATCAATTTGTTAATCCTGCGATCCGACTGTGTACTGTATTTCAGGAATTGGCTCGCTGCGCGGAAGCCGAACCCAACTGGCAAACCAGCAAGGGCGCCAAGCGGGTTTAAGCGATGTTTTCTAACGGAGGTTAGGAATGGCTGCAAAAAATGACGTCCACAGTCGCTCGAACAGTCACAATTCCCGATGCGATGGCGAGTGGTGAGACTCCATGCGCAGCAGCATCTCAAACGTGATGCGATCTGCCAATAGCAAGCGATAGTTTCTGTGCACTGCTGCTGCAATGCCCCATCTTTTGCCCCGTCCACAGGGGAATTGTTCTCGTGAGATGCGAGAGGTCGATGGCGGTCAGGTGGGGTCACGCGCCAAACTAACTTCCAAGGTGCCAAGTTCTCCCGATTGGACTGGGCTTGGCGTCCTTTCCCCTTTCAGCCCCCTCACTCTCTACGCCACAATAACCGAGCAACTGGACAGAGAAAATAAAGTTGCCTGAGTTACCCGATATCAAATCAATCAAAACAGACCTGACCGAGATTCCGTTATATCGTCCGCTACTTGTAGGAGATTCTTAGAACAGGAACAGGAGCCCAAGCACGTAATCGGATAAAGGTAAATGTTGAACAAATTGCGAGGACGCAAGAAGAGCGTCAGCCCCCAGCCAGAACCCCGGCCTAAGAGTTCGAGGCGCAAGAAGATGGAGAGTTTTCTGTAAGCGCAGCCATACCCACCCACCTCTATACCCCCTTCGAAAGCACCAATTTTTTTTTTTTTTTGAGAGAGAGAGAGAGAGAGAAACAACACTTTAAACCCTCCCTCCCGGTTTCGTCACCCTAACAATAAGCATTCCCGTGAATTAATTGCCCGACCAGGAAAGAAAACCTCGACAAGGGGCTCGACCTCGGCAAGGAAGGGCTGGCCAAGGGCACGCTCAAAGTGCAGCACTCGCTCGGGCTGGGCCAGAAGCCCAACGCGATCCCGCCCGGCGAGGTGGACATCCGGGGCGAGCCGCGCGTGGTCGAGATCGGGTGGCATCCCGTGGCCGGGTTCGCGGGGAAGTGGTTTGCGGAGCAGACGGGGCTGGGGAAGACCATCACGGAGAAGATTAACCGCTGTCCGGATCCTACGCAGCATTGGGCGGTCCTGGTCGGCGATTATGTGCATCAGTTGTGGATGGTGAGTCTGGGGAGGAAAACCCTCTTGAAGAGACTTGGTCGAGTTGATATGCGTGTGATTGTCCAAATTCCGGGGAGTGTCAGTACTGACTTTGGTTGGCTGAAAAGGACGAGAAATTGGACGTGATATACATCAACGAAGAGATAGTCCGAGAGGAATGGCGTACATTCCCAGTGGGGCAAACACGATTCAGCGATGAAGCGCTACGGCAAGCAGGTGCAGTCCGCCATTTCCTCGTCCCCCTTTCCACTGATCCCCTATCTATCCCCTTGTCTGTAAACAAGGCGTAACTGCAAATCAAGGGAACAAACCACAAACACAAGAAAAAGAAGAAGAAAAAACCAAACTTGAGAAAACCCCCACAAACCCCAAAAACTAACACCCAAACCTCAACCCGCCCCCCCACCACGCCCCACGCACAGGCGAAATGGTAATCCACGCAATGCGCAGCGCGCGGCCAGCCTACAACCTGATCAATAACAACTGCCAGAACTTCGCGTCCAACCTGCTGCGCGAGATCCAGATCGGGCACCACCGCGAGTTCGCGACGGCGTACTCGGTCTACCAGCGCGCCGTCGGCCGCGGCCGCATCAAGGACCTCTTCGTCCAGGACCACCCGGACGACGACCCGGCCAATCGGCCCGGCGACGCCCAGGGGCCCGACGGCACCGTCGCCCTCGCTAACCAGGTCATGGATGAGCATACCACCAAGTTGGATCATCATCATCCGCATGCTTTCCAGGACAGTTGAGCAGTTGGGCGCTTCCCCCCCCCTTAAGGTTGGGGATGTGCGGGGCGGATGTTGAGCTTGGGGGTGGGGGAAGGGAGAGATGAAACTGGCGCATGTGACAAGCAGGGTTGTCCCGTTATCGAGGTAGGCATAACAGCAGGGGCTACCGATGCCTCACACCCGTCTACGGGCAGGAGATATCATTTAAAGAATAGAACTTCAACCCGAAGTTGCGTCGAGGTCATTCGATACACTTCATAGATCGCCTGTTCTCACTGTAACGGTTTCTCACAGTTGAACTGGGGAGATCTTTCAGGGCGGAGAATCTTTGTAGATGGGGGCAAGGAAGGAAGAAGATAGGGCGAACAGGAAAGAGGATAACAAAAAATGTGTAGGACAGACAAAAAAAAAAAAGGAAGACTATACACAGCTGGTTTGATAGTCGAAATGCCATGACGAGAAAGCATAGGACAGGGCCAACTAGTCTATCCACCGCAGCAAATCTCACTTTGTTTACTTTTCCTTCCCCTTCACCTGTCTAACCTAATCTAACAGCCCCC
>JAOYMO020140334.1:0-35044 GCA_025802455.2 Iodosphaeria phyllophila
CACTCGCATTCGTCTTGACATTGATCCCGGAGAGAACCTGCTTAACAGCAATCTCGATTCTGTGTAGAAATCCACATTAGCATTGATCAACTCCAGTATACCGCTCCGCTAAAAAAAGAAAAGAAAAGGGGCTCACTTCTTCCCATTCCCCGTCTTCGGAATCCCCGCTCCACATTCCTCCACCACAGCCGGCACATGTCTTGGGCTCAACTCCTTCCTCACAACAGCCTTGATCCGCTCGCGCAGCTCGTCGGTGAATTTCCTCCCTGCACACATAACGACGAACAAGCACACCGTCTCGTCGCGATCGGTCTCGCGCCGTCGCCCCACACACACCGCATCCTCTACCTCGCTGGGGAAGAACCGCGTGAGCACATTGTAGATCTCCGCGGACCCGAACCGGACACCGGCAGGTTTGAGCACGCCGTCGGATCGGCCCAGCATAGTCAGCCCGCCCGTCCGCGTGTCAATCCGCACAAAGTCGCCGTGGTGCCAGAGCGGCCGGTCCGAGAACCTCTCGAAGTAGCTGGCGCGGTACTTGGCGTCGCCGCCCGGACCCCAGAATGTCAGCGGCTGGCACGGGAAGGGCCGGGTGCAGACGAGCTCGCCGTCCTGATCGGGGGTCGGCTCGCCGGTGATGGAGTCGGCGACACCGATGGCCATGCCGAGGCCCGCACACTGGATTTCGCCTGCGTAGACAGGGAGGAGCGGGCAGGGGGCGCCGAAGAGCGAGATGATGTCCGTCCCGCCTGTTATGGAGGCCAGGTTGATTCGGGATGGGAAGGCTTTGTAAACGAAGGAGAAGGTCGACGGGGGCAGCGGCGAGGCCGTTGAATAGATGGCTTCTAGATGAGGTAGTTCGACCTCCTTGACGGGAGAGACGTTATTGGTCTCCAGGGTTGTGAGGTAGGCCGCTGAGGTGCCAAAATGGGTCACTTTCAAAGAGGAGAGGAGTTTGGGGATCGAGAGATAGCCATGTGACTTGAAGGGCGAGCCGGAATAGACAACGAGGGTCGTACCGCATGCGAGTGCGGAGACGCTCCAATGCCACATCATCCAAGAGGTGGTAGTGTAGTAAAGGAGGATGGATGTCTGGTTCATGCCGCAGTGCAGCTTGTGTTCTTTCTTGTGCTGTATCAGTGTTCCCAACGCGGTGTGGACGATGGCTTTGGGAAGCCCCGTGGTGCCGCTTGAGTATAATATGTGAAGAGGATGTGACGGTGGTAGCTGCTCGAACCTGAGCTGTCCCTCTGGAGCGCTACAAGAACTTTAGTAAGAATTTGATGATAGGGGCCATCATACATACCTCTTGAGAAATGATTGGTATTCCTCAGCTTTAACGCCTTTCGCCCTTAGATCATCCAAACCTAATTCTCCCTGAATATTATTTATAGCTAGGACTAGCTCCAGGCCTTTAGTCTTGAGTTCAGCCACGATCTCTACTGTCTTGGAAGTACTCGACCAAGCCTTTCCGTTATATATCGTGCCGTTATCAGCAAAAAGCACCTTGGGACCAATCTGCTTCAACCGATCCAGAACAGCGCTGACGCCGCTATCCGGACTGATACTGGTCCATACGGCCCCGATCGCACTGGCTGCCAGCATAGCAACCAAGGCTTGGACGTGGTTCGATACAAACCCAGCAACCACATCATTTGCTGTTAAATCGGCGGCTCGCAAGGCGTTGGAGCATCGCCGAACGGCCTCGCGCAGCTCTGCCCATGTCGTATATACGTGATTGTTGTTGTCCGCTTCGGTCACGGTGATAACAGCGTGAGAACTCTCAGCCACGTCAGCGCCTTGGGGAAATAACAGGTTCTCGGCAAAGTTGAGCCTCGCCCCAGCGAAGAAATCAGGGCGCGGGAACATAGGGGCATCCTTGGGTAGAACCTTTTCTCATTGTTAGTCATTAGTCAAGAGCATACCATGCTATCGGAACCAGGGAGCAGAGATCAAATAATAGTATGACAGGGGTATCAAGGGATCCAGGGAGGAGACATGTAGGCTTGGATCTTGAGATCACGGCTTTGCTTCAAAAGAATTCTACCAGCTTCTTTGATAGAAATCCCACTGATCTTTTGAACCCAGAAAAACCACATCGATTTTACTCCCCTTCTGCGCTAGACCGTGGCACAAATCCGAACCAGAGCACCCATGAAGTAAGGAAGCTCCTGTCACACCAAGCTCAGACAAGACACCAGAAGTTCGAACTTGCCTGATCATAAAGCTCCGAAGCCGCAATACCGCAAAACTGCCACACCTCCTCCCAGAAATCCCCTATGTTCTCCACAGACCACCGATACAAGGCCGGGTAATCGCCACAGTCGAGGTCGTACTTAGCTTTCACGTGCCGGAGGAAGCGATACATTTCGGTGGATTCCGGATCGGGGTGCTCCCACAGCTTGATCGGCTGCGGGCCGCTGCCGCTGCCGCTGCTGGCAATTTGCGACATCCTGTCGGTCTTATTCCAGCACGGCAGTGTGGAGAGCGAGAGGTAACTAGGAAAAGCAAGCTTCTACGCGGAAGAAATTGTCCCCACGAAGGAATGTGAAAGTTGGGGGATGCACTGGCGTAACGGTGTTGCGCGGTGGATGCCGATGCTTCCCCGAGCAAAACTGATGCGGGCTGCGGCACTATCACCAAACAGACATTGCTCCCACTACCCGGATAATCTGTATTCGCGACATACACATCCTATGCAGCATAGTGATAGGTTTTCTTAATGAACTAAGATTTCTCGCGTCAATTTTGCATCGTGGAAAAAGCGCAACTACAGGCTCAACTCGCGCCACCACTACTGGTATCGCAGTGTTTCCTAAATCGTGAAAGGGGTTGAGTTTCACCAGTCTACAGTACTTAATTGCTCACTCTCATCGCACGCCTATTTCATGGGTTGAAGCCTACTACAACGCCAGGCACACAGATCTCAGGTCAGTAAAAAATCATCATCACAAGGCATCCACAAACTGTTCCACATTACCACTAACTTAGCCCCATTGTACGAAAAGCCGGGCAAGACATTCACATTAACAGAAACAAATCAAGAGAACGCCCATGCGAAGATAAAATCATCAACATCTGACTATAACGAAGAACAAACCCCGAACAAGGAGGTATGTCATCACTCTTTGTTCAAACAAAACTCCAAGCGCCACAATGGTGTCTGTCTATAAAACGTCATATGAAGTAATCAGGAGGTTTCTCAACCAGCCTCGTCTCTCTCTGCCTCACACGGATCCGAAACTTTCTTCCCCAAGCTTAAACTACTCACAAACCGACCTAGCAAAAGTTGGTCTATGACATCTTCATCTTGCAATCATCACTTCCGGCCTCAATAACCTCATCCAGTTTCCACCTCGGCGGCTCATACAAGCCCTCGAGCCCATTCTCTCTCCTCCAAACAGCTTCCTCTTCTTCCGTGGTGATACCCACCGGTAGCCTCTGGCCCCCCGCAATCCCCGTTGAGAACTTAAGTTGCAGAATATCACCAACTTCATCACAAGCCTTGAGGAGACGATCCATATCGTCCTTGTTGTGTGCGGAGGAGACACAGAAGCGAACGCGGGAGCTGATCAACGGGGTGGCAGGGTACCCGACCATAACGACGGAGATCTGGCGCTTAAGCATCTCGTGGCTGAAGGCGGAGAGCTTAGCCGGGTGATACAAGGGGATGGGGATGATGGGAGAGTCATCATGGCCGTAGACGATGAAGCCAAGGCGCTTGAGGCCCAGGCGAAGGTAGCGCGAGTTGAAGGCGATGCGCTGGAGACGCTCTTCACCATGACCGGGATTGAGTTCGCCAGTGATAAGGCGGAGGGAGGCGAGAATCTGGCGGAGGACGGACGGAGCAGGGGACTCGCCGAGCTGGGTAGCGGCGTTGGAGGCGCGGAGCTTAGCAATGATATGGGGTTCAGCGGCGACGTAGCCACCGTTAGCGCCGAAGGATTTGGTGAAAGTGCCCATGAGAATGTCCACCTTGTTGGGGTCAATGCCAAAGTAGTCGCAAACACCACGGCCTCGGGGGCCGACAGCACCAATACTATGGGCCTCGTCAAGGAAGATGTAGAACTTGTAGCGATCCTTGAGAGCTAGAATGCCAGGCAGATCACACATGGTGCCTTCCATAGAGTACAGGCCTTCAATAGCGACGAGGATCTTCTTCCAGGGACGGTGAGTGCGGGGTTGACCCTGGGCAATAGCCTCACGCAAGCGCTTCTCAAGGTCTTCCACGTCATTGTGCTTGAAGGAACGAATGACGGCGCCAGACAGACGAGAGCCAATACGGATGGAAGCATGGTTTAGCTCGTCCGAGATAATCAGACAGCCCTTGGAAACGAGAGCAGGGAAAGAGCTAGCATTGGTGACGAAACCCATAGAGAAAACCATGGCGGCAGGTTTGCCCACGAATTCAGCAGTTTCCTTCTCCACCTCGAGAGCCAGTTCCGAAGTACCAGCATCACTTCGGGAGCTGCTGAAGGACAAGCCGTATTTGCGAACCGTCTCTTCCACAGCATTAGCGCAGGGACCTTCGCCCTGAGCAAACCCCAGGTAATTATACGAGCTCACATTGAGCGTGTCCGTTTTAGTACCAGTGAGCCGATAAGAAATATTGAAGTTATCCGAGACCCGATCTAACAGAGTGATATAGCGTCCAGGGACTCCAGTGGTAGGCCTAGCGAAGCAGTCGTCGATTCTCATTTTTAAGCGGCGGACATAGAAACTATCAAAGTCGTCGGTTAATGGAGCGTAGCCTCCAACCGCCTGGAGAGTCTTATACATGGGCTTCTTGCTGAAGCGCTTGCCGAAAAAGTCCCGCACATGGCCCAAGGCAATGAGAAGCAAGTAGCTGATGTAGGTGGTAAGGACAAAGTAGTAAGGAGGCTCGTCGATAATGGGCGCCTTAAGTGCTCCGCCATGGTGCTGGCTCACGTAAAGATGGCTGGCATCATTCAAGGGTCCGAATTGAGCGTCATTGCGCTTTTGACTGGCCACTTCTTCAGATGAAGGCGGTTCGAATAGTGTCGTCGTTTCATCCCCATTATATTCGCCGATGCTAGCAGTCGACAGGGAAATACTTGGTAGTGAAGAGCTGGATGGTGTCGGCTGCAATGAGCCATCCCGAGCGCCAAGAAGGGATTGCTGAGCAGATTGCGTCTCTCTGTTGCGTGATGAAGTCCCAGCAAAGAATTGTGTGAGGCGGTTTCCCTTGGATTGGGATGGTCTCCTCTCCGGTGTCTTGTCGGCAGGAGTCATGCTGGAGGGGGTAGAGGCGGATGAGGTGAACGGTATGGTTATCCGGCGTGGCATGGTGGTCAACAACAAATTACAAAGCCCAGCTTGTTCAATAGGCCAACGGACCAACCGACTCGCCTGGCTCCAACGGGGCCCCAACGGTTATTGTGGACAAAGACTGTTTCTGGTGTGTGAGTGTGTGAGCGGTGACTTCAATGCCAAGCGTCTCTAGTTCGGTTGCTCGTAACAACGATAGAGGAGCTGCAGCGCAGAATGACGAGCTAGATAAGACTTATGAGCAATCAGATCACATAGAAGCGCTATCTGTAGGTGGAAATAACGTGGTTGTGGGGCCGTAGGAGGTAGGTTGGGGATAAGAGCCTTTGTGGTGTAGAATTGCAGATGCCATGTCAACAAAATGTAACTGTCAAAAACAGGCACGTGTTTAATGCCATCAAAGATACAATGCAGCATCGCCTTGCACTAGCTCATCCGCTTGGCTTGCAACGGAGACATGACAGGCTGCTCCTCCGTCCCTTGAGTGCACTTGCGTCCCCGCAGATTGGACGCACACCTCCCAACTAATAGGTAATCAACTTTTTTCTACCATCGCCAACCTCTCCAGAACCACTAACGTCATCTGGTCATGTGAGTCCCAAGTGTTTGCATTGCCTTGCAATGGTTCGTCTCATCATCGGAAGGCTTAGACAAGGCTCGGACTGGCAATAAACACAGACAGGATAGGGAGTCATTGTTGGTCCGCATTGGCTGTCTCCCACTGGTCGCAACGACGTACCGAAATACTGCAAAACAAAAGCCACTGCCAATTTGTGGCTGCGCCTTGCCTTCCACAAACTCTTTATCTGCTGTCGTTGCTCTTCTTGTTATTCGTCAATGACTTGAATTGTTCTCAGGTCGCAATTGTCGTCTTCTCCACCTCATGAGCTCAATGGTTTAAAATCGCAGGTGGGATCGGATTGAGCGGCAGATGTCGGTAAATAGCAAGCGAGTGGGTGCTACAAGAAGTCCGTTACCGCTAGGGGGGAAAAGCATGCAGGATGCGTAAACAAGCTGTGAATTCAAAGCGTGTTCTCGAATAGTCTTCGTTACTCTCCCTGATTAACGATTAAAAAGGAACCGCTTGCTCCCCGGATTATTTTGCTCCGGTCATGAAAAAATCTTGAAAGAGAGGAAAAGTGAGACAGCGTGAAGCACGATTATGTGTGCGGAAATGGCACAAAGTTTATCAAGTCGGCCTCATCTTGAACCCCGGTCCGCGCTTGTTTGTTATGAGGTGGCCATCATCGCGGAGAGGGGAGGCACTTGTCACCGAAACTCCGACCCCCTGTCCCCTGTCCGCGAACGGCTAATGTAATTTGAAGCCCCTCCTAAGTTGCTGAGCTGGTACCCTGCTGTACCTACCCTGTCCGTCCACCGGCTGGCCTAGAAATCATCTTGAGAGAGTGGAAAGAAATTTTAGTTTCGCCACTGTCCATCACAACTTGCGATTCACAAGGTGATGGCCGATGGAAATCCTTTGTGGCGCCAGTTCGAATTCGGTTTACTCGGACTGATTCGCACTTCCAAACTACTATTCACCCATCGCACGTTCACGCGTTTTGAGCTTAATCACAATGCAATACATACACCTCCAACTATCTCGCTTTTGTCAGCAATTTCGGTTTCTCAGAAACAGGGGCGATCAGCAAAAATGCTGACCAATTCACGGCGCAGCAGATTGCTGCTATCACTCCCATCATGCCAAGAACACTTCACAAGCCCCGTGTGTCCAATTTGGCCTCGAGACCCTCCCTCTGATATGAATCTCAGTGTACGGTGCCTCTGATATATTGTGGGCATCTTCAATTTCTCTGCCAATCTTTCGTGCTTGTCCTCGCAAATCCGCCTCGCTCGCTGCCCGACTGCTCGCCTTGCCGTTTGCGGCTAGAACAAGGGGGATTTCAGCATGCGTGACCTTTACTAATGGCATTTCATCAACGGTCCCGCTTTTTCTTATCGGTACCATCGCTGTACTGCAGATTGTTCATTCGCTACCCATGTCGAGCATTTCGTTAGATCAAGTTTATTTCGTCTGTATGCAGCTACAGGCTATGACAGACGCCTTCGCCGACGGGATACATTACATAAGGAGCTGTTTTTGTCGACAACCCCCCAAGTTCCAACACAAATGCTGATGCTGGTGTATTTAACAAGACTTTTTGGGTAGAATTGGCAGGCTAAAGACGCCGAAAGGAGCATGAACTCGGATGCTGGTATTTCCATTGCAGTTCTGAGCTGCAGACTCTGATTGGCAGGTCACTGGAAAATCCATCTCCTAAGGCAGCTCCAGGAATCAACTAGATTCGTTAGAGAGCAGCCCAAGGCTACTTGATTGGCCAATCTATTCTCCATATTTTAGGTGGAGCAAATTACTGTGCACCTTGCCAGTGCCGTACTAGTGCCCTGGACCCCACAAAGTATGCCCCCCCCCCCCTTCTGACAGCTGCTTCGACGTCTTGCTGCCTGGTTTCAGGAATTTGGTAGTTTTCGAACCGCCAACGAACCGCAAGCGATACTCTATCATGCCGAAGAAGCATGATGCAGTTTCCTGAGAACGCAGGCTGGAACTTGGGCGGGAAATCGAATAATTGAAGTCATCAGAATCCTGCATGCGGCATGGTGCTAGTGCCGGTCCCAAGCGAGCCTGACATGCAATCGAAGGGGCTACATTCATATTGAACGGCCTTCTTACCACCGTTTTGACTCCCCTTTTAGCCCACGTTTGACGTCAGAGGGGGTGAAATAAAAGGCATCTTAAAAAGATCGTATTGGAGGCTTGACCTTTGGAATCAACCAAGTCCAGTAGGTATCAATGGCCTCTGGGTTCACAGGCCACTTGATAACACGGAGAAGTTGCGAGCAACGAAATCATGGCGCTGACATCAACCAGACAGATCATGGTTCGGTCCAGCTCGGGTCCGGGTTCAGAAGCGGACGAAGATGATGAAACTTGGGGGCAAACGCATAAGGTGCCTCTACCACTCATGAAATACTATCAATAGACACTATTTCTTGAAGGATCACTAAAATATAGACTACCGACGAGATACTACCAGACTCGCAAGGCTCGATGCCCCTCAGAAGGAAAACATTCCTCTCGTCAAGAATGGTTCGGAATCGATTCACCAGTAACAATGTGTTCTAGAAGAGGCGCGTGATACCTCCTTGGGTCTTTGAATTCTTCACCCAATGTAACGGGCCGGGTTTCTGTCGGGAGATGTTCAGAACGTACGCACCCACACGGTGATGCAGCAGGCGGCTAGATCTCGCCTGCTATGCAATGCAGATATCTCCATCCTCGTCTTCAGTGCAACACCAGTTAAACCTATGCGTAGAGACCCAGTGATGCCAACAGTATCACAACTTATGAAGGTTATACTTCTGACGATCATTCCCTGGGCGAACCACCCACTCGTATCCGCCCTTCTGGATTTCCTGAAGACCATTTTCTTCATTCGTCGAGAAGTTGATTTACAACTGAATCATCCTCATCTTGGGATAAGCCTTCGTATCTGGCGCTTTACAGCGAAGTTTGCAACAGAAAATCCATCCGCTCATCTCTCCTAGGATTCGTATCCAAGATAATGGATAAACTCACAGTCATAACTCCTTCCCAGATCGACTTCTTCAAACTTCTATGCAACCCGAGCCCATGAGGTCGCTCAGGAAGGAGTTCATCCTAGCGGTACCTAGGTAGATGAATTGCAGGAACGCCCTTGAGCATGGCACTGGATGTACCAGCAATAGACCATGGCACTGGAGATAGACTCCTTTCCCGGCTTCACCGTCGAGAAGAGACGACAGGAGTATTGGGCCTGAAAGATAGTTTGCCATTCAAAGGTCAAGACGACATCATGTTGCCCTGACTTCTTTTAATACTCAATAATTTCCTGTCTACCCTACTCCTTTGCTGATGGATGGATGCTACGATGAATCTCTACAGGTCGCTTGATGGATTCCTTTGATAGATAAACGCCAACGTAAAGGATACATAGCTAGGGAATTGTGTCCCTGGAGCACTGGCGTAACAGGTGCAGATACTGGTATTATCTCACAGTGGTATGTGTGGTCATAGGCCTGGCTCATCGAGAATAGCGGTCGGCTCCAAGTTTGGGGTCTTCACTGATGGTAGCACGAGCATCTTGAAGGTGTTTATCAATTTGCAACAGGAAGGTGCCGGTAGAGAATAGAGCCGCCGAGGGGCTGACTGCACGTCCTGGGATGGTCGAGGACCTTGAGAAGATTCATCCATGCTGTAATAACTGTAACTAACTGGGGTGTATAGATTTGGACGTTGAGTGTGTGAACCTCTGATCCAATCGTACCAGACGGTTTATACCTTATGTTCAGACTGTCCGGGACGGCATGCTTAGACTGCCGGGTGGCTTTATCTCATTAACCCACCTGCCGGTAGAGATTCCAATCAGTGGCAAAACGGTGCAGTGGATAGTGTCGTAATGACCTGACGTCTTATCGAATTTGGGAGAAAAGAGCGTGAGCGTGAGTGGCTCCAAGGAACGAAAACAAGTTCGGTAGAAATTTCAATTGATTCAGTCCAGAAACTACTTCAGAATCACAACCACACGCCCCCACGTTATGCCCATTCGCCAAATACCATGCCAATTGGCCGGACAGCCGCCCTTCATTCCAACGCCTAGCAAATGGACTAAACGCAAACGATGCCACAATGCCACGCCCACGGTGGCATGTGCCCACTCAAGTGGACAGATCCAAGTCTAGCAGACCGTGTCATACGATAGGGCAATGATGTTGACTTTCCGCTCAGATACCGGGAGCAAAGTTCCTTTGGTACTGGCGCTGTAGGCCCCTTCGTATGCTTTCTGTGTGCTCGATGTCAGGCAATATTCAGGCATGTTTCGACTGAGACTTGTTTTCAGTATCTTGTCTCCCTCCTAGCGTGAATAGTTAGATAACTGTCCCATCGTCTCACCCGTGATCATTATAATGTGGGTTCGAACCAGTCGCGACGACCCTCTCGCATCACAGGTAGATTTGCAATCGCTCCTGAACGATGTACTGGCACGGCTTGCTTCTCAAAGTTAGTGGAGAGGTCCTTGACGAGAGACTCAGGATTATCGCTTGGACCGACAATGAGGAGGCGCTGCGACTGCCCAGTCATCTGCAAAGGCACGCTGTGTCAGTCTGGTATATAATATCCTTTTTTCTTTCCCTCCTCCAACTTTCGAAGCCACTCGTCTTGCGCATTTATACCATCATCCCTTGTGCACCTTCCTATCTCTTCGTCTCCTATATCAATCTCGCCGAAGGAAGACAACGATGCCTCTGCGATCCCCCTTGCGTGACCCTTGGAATCTCTACTGCTATCTCTACTCATGTTAGGTCCACCTTTTCCGGTGAATATCTCCGGCGTTAAGGATGCGCCGTCTGGATGCAGCTGCGACTCGGATGCGTCGGCCCGGTTAGTTAAACTAAGATCCACTGTGCCTGTCTTCCTCCCTCCCGTTCTGGTCCATAGATTATCCTTGTCCATATAATCGCCAGCTGCCTTCACGAGAGGCCGAAGCCGAAGAGCGAAGGCCAAAGCGACGGACAACAGAATGGCAGCGATTCCGGGTGATTGCACTCGCAGTGTGTCATAAATTTTGTCGTCACTTCCTTCGTCAAACCGTAATGTCAAGTAGAATGTACCTAAACCCGTAGCGAAGGTACTGGTATCAATTTGTTAGCCGGATGCCGGTAACATCGCCCCTGGATAGTGAGACATTACTTGTTGGTTTTCACCAAACGTTATTAGCGGAGAGAGCAATACACACAGGCAGCCAATTCCCATCAGACTACAAGCAGAGAGCTTCTGCGCAGGCGACATACGCGTTGCTCGTAGATAAGGCAGGGGGAGTATCAATGTTATGAGACTCGTAGCCACATCAAGACACTGAGATATAGCAAGAAAATGCTGCATATAAGGCCAGATTTCTCCCGATCGAGGAGAGAAAAAACCTGCAAGAACCGTGATGCAGGTCAGAGTGTTGAGTACGATGACGCCTGCAGTGACCCGTGCTATTCGGGCAAACCAGGCCGCGGGAGACAGCCTTGAATACACGATCAACATCGAAGTTTTGCTGAGACCTTGAGCCGGATAAAGGCAATACCATGTCATCTTCAATAACTGTTCCTTGAGTCAGTGCCCAAAGCTATAGCCTGGTGCTTCGTTTGCTAATGTTTATTCGGAGCTGGGTAAAAAGGTCGACTGACATGAAATCGCTGCTCAAACGTTGGTAAATATTTGCCGTGAGCTTGACGAAGGACATCTGGTTCAGATAAACCGTATCCTAGCCGAAATATTCCTGAGATCATGATTGAAATTCCTCCCATGGTCGCTAACTAGATTCTCTCCATTCATTAGCAGCTGTTACCGGTATGTGAGTTGAGGCATCCCATATTTAGAGTAGATCTTCAGGCAGAGCGGATTCACGAGAGATTCAGAACAACTCCATACATAAGCTAAGTATGCGCAAATATCTGCGAGGTCAATGGACCGGGACGCCAGACGTTTACTGTATAGAGACAACACCAAAACAATTGTCGGAAGACATATCGCAAATTTATAAAGGGCGAGCAGCGCCTTCTGGGTGGGCGTTTCGATCTCAAACAGCTTCCCCATGGCCGCTAAACCTCGCGAGATTCAAATTCATCCCATTGACGAAGAAGGAAAGAACCCTTAAGCTGTCATTCATCATATGGGCACATATGCCTACAACTAACACGCCAAGGACATCAACGACGGCCAATGATGAGAGTGACGCCTCAGCGCTCGCTGGGTGGTGAGCCGGTTTTTCGATGGGGAAACTTGAAACTCGGAAAATCAACGACCTAAGAGTAAAGATAAGGCCTACGAATGCGCCGTCATGTTGGTTTGAAGAAATTCCGCTGGGATGTCTGATCACGGGACTGGACCACACATCGTACCGTTGCAGCAGAGCATCGGTACCCACGAACTTGCTGTCATTCTGTGCCTCTTGTTGGCTCCATTAGCCTAGCCGAGTGGCTGCTTTCCATTTTCAGCTGTGTGGGGGGCGTCACGCTACCACCAAGGGCCCTACCAACAGGTCGTTCCTGTTAGCGCATACTGTACAACCTTTTTCGTGAAAGAATCGAAGCCACACAGGTCACCGCTAAATTACAATTACGACCTGTCCGGCTTTAGATTTTTCCATCTCAACACCTGAGTACTACCCGTGCTACGCCCCACTTTATTTGGTTTACTCGTTCCTCGTGCACCTCTCTTTATTTTTGTTTTTGTTTGTTTGTATTTTAACGTCTGGGGGCCGGCGCCGCGAATCGGCTGGAGCACCTCTCTAGAGGCGCACGAGGAATGATAAACCAAATAAAGTGGAGCGTAGCACGGGTACCTCCTAGAGTTAGGAGAGATTGCTCACATCTCCGGTCATGCACTGATTGAACCCATACACAATCAGGACAAAGTACAGCCTACTGTGGTGTCAGGCATAAGTAATGCTGCTGCATGAAGTACTGGCTAAGGCGACCACGAATGCCCTATGGCCAATCGAGATCCAGCTGAACCTAGTTTGAGCCAACCATAACTCCAGATCCGAATCCTCGTCACCCCAAGATACTTGGCCAATGATTATGATCTGCAGCCGGTGATAGTACGCCTTGCATACTGGTATGGGGGAACTTGATGTTTCTCCCCCAAACGACGGGCTCTCGTGGGGACAGTCACTGCGCCCCCATCCAAGTCTAGTTACCATCCCCACGATTCCGGCCTGCGCGCACGTGGTTCAGTAGAACATGAATCAGCCGTATCTCCGTCTAAGTATCCAAAAGTCCGTTCACACATCGCACCTTTGAGCACCTTTCCCATCGTACTGAGAATCCGATTTTTGAGATCTATTGGTCAATATCTTAGAATTGATTACTGCCATTATCTATGACCTTGTCGTTGATCGGACGTTCAGCATGAGCTTGAACAGCTGTAAATGCACCCCCAGCATTCATCCGGGGCTCAGCTAATTCATTTTTCTGGTCACACCCCTTACAAAGTACATGTTCTGCAATTGCACTACAACCAAGCTCTCCTACCAACCAATACTGGAGAATAAGCACTTGCTTGCTGGTAGGAGAGTACCCGGCATTGAGATGATCACTAATTTTTGTTTATAGCAGACCTGGTGCTATTCAATGGCTCCTGAACGTTGTGATGTCCTTCCGAATCTGCTGGCTCGGCCCGCTCCGGCAGTTGAAAGGTGCTCAGATTTCAAAGGCGTACGTACTACAGCAGAAACGGACCTGGGAAACGGAGGTACCAATACTTGCGTTTGCCAGTGAGGATTTCTCAGTCCAACCATAAACCCGGAGGGAAAGCGTGCCTTGCATTGATATTCAGACCTGAAGGTTTTATTGCACTTAAGCAGCAGCTGTTGCTCTCTGCATGTCACGTACTTCGTACGTAAAATTTGATAGATTTTCCAATTCTGGGAACCTCTTAATGGCTCCAGTACTCCGTACTTAACATGGAATTAGAGAATGTCAATTCGATACTTTGCCTTGGCTCCGCTGGCAGGGATTATATTGGATAACAAGCCTCGTAACCTAAGGTTGGTCTGGGGATTGAGGGGATGCCCTGTAAGAACGTTAGCGGAAACCGGTACCAGTATTCACCCCCTTGGTGAGAACTCCCAGCCTCTCCCCAAAAAAAACAAGTATTGGTACTGTACGCGGCAGATCGGCATTGGGACTTGAAAGGCGTTTATGGGTCGTAATTCGGCGCATTACCACAAGTTACAACTACAGTGGGTGGACAAAAGTTCCGAGCCAAGTGGTTTTCCGCACCAAAATACCCGATTTCAACGCTGGGATTTTGTGAGACAAACACAACGATTGCAACAAGCCATGTATATGGAATTATTCCAAATTGATCCAATCCTGGCATACTTGAGATTTGTCCAATTTGAATAAACACTGCGAGGCCCAGCTCTTGAAAATCTCGCTACAAGCGTCCATCCCACCAGAATTTTCAGCTCATTGGTGGGGTAAAATTTCAAAGTGAGGTTTTCAATATTGAGCATGCAATCCACCCAGCGTTGCGAATCACCATCAAACCGGATAGGCTATCTGAAAGGCACACGAACCTATTACCGATACCAGTATCTCGAACTTCCCATTACGTTCGACCTCCGCTTACTGATAATCTCTTTCGTCAACATTGTCACCGCCTGCAGGCTAAGGACCAATTGAAGTGATGGGTATGAAAACAATACAAGGAGCTTCTTTAGCACCTTCTGCACACTGGTACCGATAGATAGGCTTGGGAGGTTTTCAACATGGGCTGTTTGTTTGGTGACCATCCATCAGTTGATCACCAAAATCGTGTCTCAAACGTCCCGATACCAGGCTTCCAATGATATTTTAGAGGTCTGGGTTTCTGAATCCGCCCAGAAAAGCTTCAAAAACATGTGTGCACGGACTCAAGCCATCCAATTGCACGATCTCTTCAAACATGCGGAAACACCTTGCTAGGTAATTACTATGATGATACCTAGCGCGTCATGTAAACCTCTGCTTCCGCACAATCGCGAGTCTTGTGACGGCAAAATTCCCCTTCGCGAGTTGCATGCTCCCGCGCCGTAGGCTTCGAACTGTAGACGCACCGCTCGGCACTTCATTCGGCTCCATAAATGTACCATGCTCGACACACATTCTCCGCGGGGCTCCCAACTTCTTGTGCAACAGTGGATGCGCTGAGCCAGGCAGTGGTATACCACTAAGTCAGGCGTTGATTCATCACATACTTGCCAAGGCAGCCATCATGTCCTCGAAATCTGGCAAGGGTCTCAGCGTGCCGAAATTCTCGTCATTTAAGCCCAGCACATCATCTGGTGAGGGCACCGATACCGGCACCGGGAACCGGAAGGAAACCGAACAACGGAAGTATGAAGGAAAAGACCGACATGACGGA
Organism: Iodosphaeria phyllophila; assembly: GCA_025802455.2. Taxonomy (NCBI): domain Eukaryota; kingdom Fungi; phylum Ascomycota; class Sordariomycetes; order Amphisphaeriales; family Iodosphaeriaceae; genus Iodosphaeria; species Iodosphaeria phyllophila. The sequence goes on from JAOYMO020140334.1 coordinate 15,251, forward strand.
GGCGACAGGAAAGATTGCGATGGTCAAACCTACCACTTATCTGGGACTGGTAGTACGAGGCACCGCCACTGCTCACATGATCGCAATGTCAAGGATGAGAGCAGCAGATCAAAAGCGCACGACGCTGTCCCCCATCGTTCCCCCGGAATAGCAGGAAATGTTTTATATACAATAGATAAGCGTGGAGATCAAATGATTAGGAAGTATGGTAACAGCCGTTATGATGTGCCACGCTTTAATCGATTTGGACATGGCCACATTTTGGGCAAGGACGGCCTTCTTCGCATCGAACAACTTGGGAACCGAGAAGAGTTCACGATTGCTCGGGGCGGCTCTGGAGACAAGCGCGGAGCCCTTAGTTGGGATCGGAAGAGCATGCTAGCACGACACTACAGGTCGAACTCCATTCGCGTTCGTGTTGACAAACCAACGGCGGAATCTCACGGTGCAGCAAAAGCAGACGATTTTATGCCGCTTAAAGACCCAAAGAAACGAGAAAGAAAAGGCTCAGTCTCCAGTGAATCAGTGGATGAAGACTCTCCTGTCTATCGATCAATTCATAGGAAGAGCAAAATACACGACCACTCGGATAGTGACGAGATCCATGACGGTGACAGATCAGATTCGTTCACCAGCTTTACTGAGCAGAGGCTGGACCCTTTGAAAGTCAAAGCCATGCAGCTCTCTAGCAGAGTGAAAGAAATTCCTCAAGATATCGATGCGTGGTTTGAGTTGGTCAACAATCAAGATACTATACTGAGTCTGAGCAAACCGAACGGCGAGACTGCAACCGCGGCGGAAGTGAAAAGTTACGCGGACATCAAATTATCGTTACTCGAAAAAGCTCTGGTACATGCTGGCGATCCAGCTAACCGCAACAAGATAAGGCTACGTATTATGCGCGAGGGTTCTAGAGTCTGGGGCCCTGAAACCACTTCGGATCGCTGGGAAGCACTGATGGAGAAATTCGGCGAAGATTTCGAGATTTGGCAAGCTTATATGACCTTTCGACAAACTGATCTATCCAGTTTTCGATTTGAGGAAATCAAGGATCTGTACATTAGTAAACTTAAGAGCATGGAAGCAGAATTTCCTACCGCCGAGCCAGAGTCTGTAATATTCGATGAGTGGGTGGTAGTGTTACTGCGGACAACCAGGTTCCTAGCGGACGCTGGGTACACTGAGCTCGCTGCCGCAGTTTGGCAGGCGATGCTCGAGCTGCATCTCTGCCGGCCGTCCAACTTGCCCGGAGCTGTACCCGGGGTACCTTCAAGTTTTCAAGAATTCTGGGAAAGTGAGGTCCCACGAATGGGCGAAGACAAGATGGAAGGCTGGCTGGCATTTGAGCCGGGCGATGAAGCACCAGAGCCTAGAATGTTCCCGGTTCCTCAAGCAACGGCAACTCATAACGTATACAAAGCATGGGCAACCTGTGAACAGCAAAGAGCGATGGATGCGAAGGTCCCTGCTCGTGGTTTGGACGAGGGCATCGAGGATGATCCATACCGGATCGTTATGTACACTGATTTACAGGAGTTCTTGTCATTTGTTCCGACTAAATCACTGTCGGCAATACAGCCCAAACTACTGGATGCATTCCTCGCATTCTATCAACTTCCGCCTCTCTTTGGCTGTAATAGAGCTGCAGACATAATGGCAGACGATGAGATACTTTGTGGCGGAGTCATCGCGGCCCCGAAGATGGAACCGGCGTTCGATGCAGACTCAAACGCCACAGATGGTTCAGTCAGACCACCCAGGTTCGTCCATGGTCACCAGAGACTGGCCAAGTCTCCGGAGACTCTTATCTCTCCTTCCCCTTGGTTCTGTTACGTGACATCGATACGCGATATGGCCTCCGAAGGCCAGTACCCCCCAGTCTCGGTTACTCTAAGGCAGATTGCGTCCATGGCGCTATCACCAACTGTACCGCCATACTTCCTGTCGTTCGATGCGATTCATGAACCCCACCATCAAAAGAAAACTGCCAAAAGATTGCTTAAGCAAGATCCGGTGAACGTTGATGTTTACACGGGGTATGCCAACCTGGAATTCTCTTGGGGAAACAAGGCTACCGGTCAAAACATACTCATGACTGCGCTGGGCTTCCTCAAGACAATTCCAGAACATAGGAAGTTGGGCCTTTATATAAATTTGGCGTGGATGGAGCTCGAGGATGGCCACTTGGGCGCAAGCCTTCTTCGCATATGTCAGCATTCTGAAGATGTGGCAACGACGGAAACCATGACTCCCGCCCTTCTCCTAAAAACACGACAGGTCCTTACATCTAAGTGCGACTACCTCATATCGACAGACTGCTCCGCGGAATTCGAAATCTACGCTGAAGCCCTCATACTACTTGAATATCTCTCTGGCAATAGCAGCAAGGAACCGAGGTCGTTAGGTCAAGGCGATATTTCGTCAGCTACAGAGAGGATATCGAACTTCTCGAAGGAATTGGAACCTCGCGAACAGGCTCGAACGGTAGTCCATGAGCGGCTTTTACAATTCGCTGCTCGACTTCTGTATTTTCATACACAGCATGGGTATGTTCTTGCCTTCTTTTTCGCACACATGAATAAAAGGCTAATTCCACTTTAGACCATACCGGCCTATCTTCTTTCGAGATCAAATAAGAACTTATCTAGACTATTTTCCACACAACACTATCTTTCTAAGTCTCTACGCCTGGCGTGTGTCCCGCATGGGGCTCAGCGATCCGGTGCGGGATCTTCTCTCTTCCGCAACGTACGCAAACCATGATCTGGCTTCCGACTTCGCCGAGCACCACCTCAGCACAGCCATATTCTCAATTGAATACGAAAGTCGTGTTGGCACAACGCACTCAGTTCGTGCTGCATTCGAACGGGCCATTGCGTCTCATCCGCACCACTCGGGTCTCTGGATCGCCTATTTGAAGTATTGTGGCAATGCTATGCGACAGAAGCAGACAGATCTGAAAGCAAAAGTCGTACTTGACGTGTTTTATCGGGCGATCCGAGCATGTCCGGCAGTGAAAGAACTATACATGTTTGGCTTTAGCGACATCTTTGCAGAAGAGCACGACGGAAAAAGTAGAAAAAGAGGAGAAAGAAGCGAGTTCATGGGGCAGAGTGAGATGAGGTCGGTGTATGATACCATGTGCGAGAAGGGCTTAAGAATGCATCTCGACCTGGATGAATTCTCCACACCCTCGGCGATCCATGAAATGGGGTGAGGAGGTTAGATAGAACTCAAAATGATTGGGTTTTGTTTTCCGGTATCCCCTTGACTGTCGAAAAACTGCACTACATCCAAAAGCGCACCAAATTGTGGGTGCGTGCAGGCTTACAACAGCCGAGGTGACCAAGAGGACTAGTCAAATGTGTCTACTAGCTATCATGAAATGTTGTCTCGATGGAAGCTGCTAAGATATGACGCTTTCGGGTGTACAGTTTCGTATGCGATAGCACGAATGCCCCAAGCAATACTAGGGTAAAACATAGGTAAATCCTAAAAATAAATAAAAAGTCGAAGGGATTGATCTATTTTCCTAACTTAGCGGTTCACATGCGCTCTCTAACCCACGCTTCGCAAACGTTTGATATCTCCCAACCAGGCGCTGTCATCCCCACCTCAGCCAGCGCTGTCAATATCGGCATTGTGTTTTAATCAATCGCGCATCGTCGTTCTGTCGCCGACTTCAATGTCATTGAGCACATGCTGAGCACGTAGAAACATCTCTTACTCCTTGGAGAGAAGGCGTATCGGGTTCATACGATGCAGTGACGGTCATACCACGAAGGATTCAGTGGGACTACGAACCGATTTATTTTAAGCAGCACTTTGAGGCCGCAAGGATCACCTGAGGCCGTCAGTTTCTGCTACCGAAACGGGAGTTCATGCACCCTAATTGCTATGGCTTGGAATTGTTCGAAAGGCCGATCCATCTCGTCACAAAGCGAAAACAACAGGGGAGAAATGGTATCTCCTAATGGTACAGAGGGAAACTAGCGAAGATAGCACATTGCACGACACGGTGGTGGGGACTTCATCTATAGAAACGCCAGCGGCTTCCGTTGGGAAAGTCGGAGCCAGGGTCTGCAGAATCCTAGTGAACACTGCGTAGTCTGACAGTGTTGGAAATAGGACGAACGATTATCTAAACCCCGACCCCAGAGAGGGTTCTGAGTAGGGGTATGCTCAATCACACAGGACCGTCCGCTCTTTTTCTAACACTGTTAAATAGATTACTCAGAAAAGCCAAACTTCCTAGTATTCATATTGGCTCCCCAGGCTCACATAGATCCTTGTAGCTTTTGCCCCTCCGCTTTGGCATCGAGGGTCTTGAATGGATGTCTCTGGATATTTTATTGAGCAATGCATCGACTTGGTAATTACACATAGAAAATCCAGCAGCTAGCCAAAGATCCACTGCACTGATTCCCATATGGGTTACCACTGGGATGGCTGCGGAGCAAACGCGTTCCGTCGTCTATTTCATACATGAGAATGTAAACAAACGTACGTTAGCTTGAAGGTGTCATTGAACACACTGTGCGTTTTCTATGGCCTGCAAACGCGTTTGTGGCTACCTCTAGTTACCACGTGGTCATCAATGAGGTATGTGCATTACCCCAAAACTTTTGCAGATGAAAATACGATTAATTGAGTACTGTCCCCCAGGCAGAAAAGTTTTTGAGCGGGAACCCACGTACAGCAAGTACTGTGTAGGTTCCTGCTTACCTAAGGGCTCCCGTAGATAATTACCCATAAAAGACCTTCAACACCACTTGTTCATTGGGTGATCGCCTACGGAACCCTTAGGTAAGCTGAAACCTACTTACATGGGTTCGCGCATCAGTGGGGGTCGAACGAGTGGAGCTCCACGATTCGGCTTTTTTGCCTGCGAGGCAGGCAAGCGGTATAACACAAGCGATGAGGGAGAAAGAGAGTAGGAATAGCTTCTAACTTCTTAATGGAGCAATTACCAAAGCCTTTAACTACTGTGATGCCGTGATGCTTGCCTGCCTCGTATGATAGACTCGTAGGCTCATCGCTTGTACTAGTAGGCTTGTATTCAAAAAGAAAAAATATATTTGCAGCCCGGGGTTGCCGGACCCCCACTGACCCCCATGGAGTACCGAATGCGGGTGTCACATTTCGCCCCGTAACCACAGTAGCCGAGTTGAATGCAATAGACCTAAGAAAGATAATTAACCCAAAGACGACAGGTGGGAAAAGTCTGAAGCTCGATGGAGAACTGTGGTTGCAGGACGAAACATTACCCCCGGACGGAAAATATTTAAAGCCGGACGGGTCACCACTGCATTTTGGTGGTGACTTGTCCGGCTTTGAACTTTTCCTGCCCACCCCCTTATTCTGTATCTATGTGGCTCGCGCCACCCCCACACGGAGCTATCAAAAACAACTTTCTCTTCCCACGCACGTAAGCCCTGCGAACGGTCTCTTGTGCTCCTTGCGAGCTGCTTCATTTGATGGCCATGTGGACGTGCCATCTTGGACGCTGGCGATGTTGGTAACAGCTTGCTTGCGTGCGTGGGGAGAGAAAAGTGTTTCTTTTATCTTTTTGGTAGCGTAGGGGTAGTACAGGCCACTCGGTTACAGAACAAGGGGATAATATTTCGCCCTGCAATCACAGCACCACGGCAATACAGCGGAGACCTGTTCGGCTTTACCAGTAAATCCTTTCCGCCCGGATGATTTCGTAGCGGCATGTAACCCTTCGTGCTTTTGAACTTGAAAGAGGGAGCTGAGGTTTTGTACCACTTGCTCTCATGCTGATCCAGCTCCACAAGCGCTGAAAATCTCAAACTGCACCAACGTCTGCAAGTCGATCTTTGTAGTGGATGAATTTGAGAGTAAAACAACAGTGATGACTTAGCCACTTCCAATTTCGTTACAGGCCTTGGTAGTCGTGACACATCGTTCATCAACTCCATTTTCTGGCTGATGAACTTGAGCTTCGAAGTGGTGCGGACATGCCAGTTTCTTGTACTGTAAGTCCTGGGCTGCGGGAAGCATCAAAAACTGATCGTCGGGTATTTCCAGAAATGATAACTACATCAATAGATGACAGGAGGGTTCAAACTTTCCAAAAATCTGCATGCACGACAGAAAATCTAGCCAAGATAGGGAAAGTGTCATGCCGAGTTTGCGTCTGCAGGCTAACACCTGTTGTATCGGCAATTCACTAATATCCCATTCAACTCAGTCAAGGAATCGGGGCTCTGTTCGACACCCAAGGTCGGGACGGGCTGAGGACGGCCAAGAAGTTGCGAGAAGTATCCTCCAGCGCAATTTTGACTGCAAGTGATGTCGGCTTTCCCTCAAAGCATCACTAGCTAGTAGCTAGGCTGATTTTGGAGGGGTACAAAGGCTGGAAATCGGACTACTTCAGCAAACATTGACGGAAGCGAGCGGATGGGAAATGAGCAAGAAAAGTTGCATTCCATTTCCAAATTCTCTTTCCGTATTTTAGCGGCTTCCAGGTGGAGCAGGGCGGTAGACTGAACCTGCCCAATCATCTTCTATCCTGCCTGTTTTGCCGTCTTTAATAGCTTCTTTGCGCCACACTGAAGGAAAGCTCTCTCGACGTCGACCTCACAACAGCGATTTAAACAAACCTTAGCTCTTCGTAGTTTATACCCTTTTGAGGGAAGATTGACAGGCTTCTGTACAACCATTTTGCAGGAGACTAGGGCTGACCAGGGGCCTACATTATCGAGCTAGGGGTTTTTGCCGTCCCATTGTATCCAGAGTCACACCTCAGAATAGCAGTCCTGCTTGGGGATGGCGTTGAATTATAGCGCCGCCACCGATACTTCTTACCTCCAATTTGCACCAAACAGAATCTGCCGATGGTACAAATGCAGCCCAATCTGCGCTAACAGAAGTCACTTCCGCACATCCAATCTGGGTCGAATGGAGCCCAGATCCTTACTACTGTGGAAATCCGTCCAGATTCATTCTGACCCTCGTCATCTTCAACCTTGCGCTCAGCTAACTCCACAGTGAAGTTCGGTACTTGCATCGGTAGATCAGCTTCTCAGACCACGTAACTCCCCTCCATCATGCGCAAATATTCCTGTATTCAAGTAATGCCAAGCCTAGTTCACTCACATCTCTAACCAATCCATTCACCTCTCATATGATGGAGGTTGACTCGTGTAGTAATCCAACTCGAGTTCTTATTCAGCGTTTCAGAAATGCCTATGATTAGGAGCAAACTGCCTCAGCAACCATCGCGCCCTATCGAAGTAGGCTCGACGTCCGCGGTACGATATTCCACGCTCGCAGAGAGAACATTATTCTGACGGGGCCAAGTACACATGAGTGTTGAATTCGCAGCCTCGTGGTCCTGATGGATCAGGATCCCGTGTCAATGATGAATTGGGGCATTTGGCCCGGATTCGTCGTATCCTCGTCTCTGATGTTTTTGCGCCTCTGGTGTCGCCATTATCGACATCAAGGCTTATGGTGGGATGACTACTTTCTAATCATCGGATTTGTAAGTGGACACATCTTAGGAACGACTTTAGACAACTTGTTGCGTTAGACACTCCTTCTAATCATGCGTTCCTGTCCCCGCTTCATTTACGCTCTTAGCTCTTTGTTCTTGGTTCAAATATTCTCGCCAGCGTATGGACGCACAGGTATTTGCGCGAAGGCTTACCAGGGTACCTGACCGGAACAACTCTGTCCATCATGGAGGTCTCAACTACTACGGGTGCGCTAGGCGGAACCTTCATCAAAAGCGCTTTTTCTGTCACAATAATCCGCCTGTCACACGGCCGCTTGCGAAAAACGGCCTGGACAGCCGTGGTCTTTCTCAATGCGGCTGTTCTTACCTGCATGATCATGTTTTGGGCTGCGAACCACACGGAAGATCACTCGTACAACACTCCTGTAGGAAAGTTTGTACCGAGGAATTGGGTTGAAATGGGGGACGTAATCAGAGTATCAGTGGGCTGGGCTAGTGAGACTCCATTTTCTAACGTCTTTCTTACATCCCCAAGTGTTCTTTCCTGTCCTGTTTGTCCTACAACGTGAATCGCACAGCCTGCGAGCCCTCGAACGGTTGATCTACATTACCCGGCTCAGGGCTCTAGTCTGTCATCACTCCCTGCTTTGCCACAAGAGATCCGCGATTACTTATTGACACCAACCCTCTGGTGGATCAGTTCTATCTTGTATTAATGATGCAACTCTGGTGGTTTCGGCCTGGATTCTGATATGGAAGCTACGCGCGTCAATGATGGAAAGGATGGGTGTGGCTGCAACCATGAGCGGTAGCGTTGTTGCAACTGTCATCACAGTCATCCGGGCCGTTCGTGGGCTCAAAACGGTTGGACGAGCAACCCCATGTATGTAAATTGTCGCCATCTTAATTGTCTTGTACGGGGAACTGATGTCGAGCAGCCGCTTTCGCCGTCAGTCATGTCTTGTTGAAATCCGAGATCAGTGCCGCCATGGCTGCCCAAACAATTCCTATGTTACGAGTATTCATCAGGGATAAGATAGCTGAGAAGTGGCCGCGTGAAAAGTTCGAGGAGCCTATCCCGAGTTTCGTCAATGTCAGAACGGCTTTGATGCTCACACCTCAGATTGGCGAAGTACAAGACGGAGGGTCGCGGATGCGGCGGTCCGGAACTAGCATGACCGAGATCGGTCTTCAGGAAAGCATGCTCGCCCATACGCCATCTGGAAGGGTTGTGCAAAGGGACTCGGAGTCCCAAGTAAAGGGCCGCGGAATAGGGTGGACGATGAAGACAATATGAAGGCGCAATTACATTTTAGTCGACTGGGACACACTTCTGTCACACTTGTCTCTCTTGGTTGCATACTGGAAGTATGATGTGAAATTCACTGCACTTGATATTGATCTTGTTGCTTAGTTGATATCTCCGGGAGAACCTCTGAAATCAGCTTGATCACCCAAAGAGCACATACAACAAAGCCTATCCATTCAAAGATGCCAGACAATGCTGTGACCCCTCAAACGGATTATGACACCACAGTACCCCTCGTAACATCGAAGGTTGGTCAAGCTTGTCGCTTGACACATTTTGAGGCTATGTTTCGCAGGGGAACCTGAAATCAGTTTCACTTTCCCGTCACATTCAATTCGATTTCGAAATCGAACACACGAACCGACGCCCCGATGGGTTTCTCAAATCTACTGGAAGCCCTGACTGTTCAAGTAAAGCTGTCAGACTTCTTGCAATGCCCGAAATCAACTGAACTCGTGACAAAAGCTTCGTGTCTCTAAGTATTTTAACTCCATACTCGGGGGGAAAGGAGACGCATGTGTATGAGTCACAGTAACAAGATACGTGATAGCAGTCACTGGATGGCTTAAACTGATCGTAAAGTAATCCACCATGGAGAGAGGTCGCAGGGCGACTGTTCTCGGATTTTCAATATTTTTCATTGTTTTCATATTGATGGGGTCGGCGTCGCACGACTCGCCTTGTTGAAATTGACTGCTTGCAGCCATTCCTTGCTGGCTTGCCTTGGTAAACACATGTAAGTCTAGCTCATATAGCACCAAGTTCCGCATCGATCAGTGCCACGTCCTGACCCACGCAGTCGGATCGTACATCCTCGCCACGTACGCCACGAAATCCCGGATTCCCACCGGTTGTCTCAGCTCCACTGGCGCCAATCGTTTCTTTGAGCGACTTGCCAAAAGCCCCAAGGTTTCAATAGTGGTATGTCAAGATATTCGAGCGACTTAACCAGTTAGATCACTGAGTCTACGTCGAAATACGTGAAAACTTTCGAGATCGCAGCTGGACAACGCCCGTCGTCGCTGTCGTCGGTGTTTTGGGGTTATTGCAGAGATTGGAGCTGGACGTATTCTGGTCAGATTCAGGGAGATACGGAGCCAAGGGATTTTTTGATGAGCCTAGGCCGAATGTCACAAACCAGGGGACCAGGTGTCCAAACGGCTTATCACGGGGCTTCTATGGAATGTCTCGGGCAACTTTCAACATTGCTGACTGTCAAACAAATCAATGACAGTGATAACGCACCGTTGGGAAGGTCGTCAGCGGACGAGAATTCGCAGGGATATTCCTCGACCGAAGAGGAGAGATTTTGTTGTAAATAAGGGGAAGGAACTGCCGCTGGGGCGCCACTAAGGACGGCAGCTTTGTTTGTCTTCGTTAGTTTCGAACATAGCAATCGGCACAGACCAAAATTAATTCGTAGGTATTGCGAGACGCCAATGGAATATGGGTGGCGAAAGATATGAAGAGAAGAGCCTACATACTTGATGAAGCACTCGTGCTATGGCTCGGGTTTTGCATTTGCGGTTGTGGTGTATAAGACATTGACTGGAATAGGATCTGATGATATGGCTGTTCTGATGAACAGGACTTGGGGATTTTGGATTGAAACCTCTGCAGAGTACCAGTCATGAATTACGAGATGTGTAAACGTCTGGAGTATCGGGGAGGGAGAAGAAACAGCAGATGTCATGGAAATAAATAGCAAGTTGAATAGCAATAGCCCGCACTGAGCCGAGCTGGGGGACGGTGGGTGTACTACAGGTATAAATGTGACAGCTACCGTACTTACCTATGCGACACCGTACTAGACTACATGGGAACATGATACACTTTCAATGTTTAGGTTCGTGTCGCGAAGTTCCGATCTGTCGTCTGATACCGTTAGGCGGCTGCAGAGGAGTCATGCAAACATCGATTTTTTTCGTTTCCCCACGATAAACTCGCACCGTTCCATGGTCGCACTACGACAATGTTGCAATGCGAGGATCCAGGATTGGGTCAGCAACGAGTGAGGTGTGGGCCGACCTTCATGGATCAGCCGACGATCACGCAGCAATGTAAGGACAATCAACTGCCAAAGCGACCCACGGCCGGCTCATCCGGCTGCCTTCGATATATCAGTCAACCTATCTTCGAACGCTTATTAGATTCCATTGCATGGTGCTGTGTGATCCTTTGACGTTTTCTTCCACTGCTCTCGCAATTCAAGCCGGCTATTTCTTTCAACCGCAGTGAGGAACCACAGTGTGGACCCCCCACTGATCATCCGCTCATGGAACAAGGCCATACCGATACGGGTAGTTGAGTAGCACAACTTCTGTTCTGGCTTTGCGGGTTCCTACATGCCTCCCCTAGCCTTTCTGTCTTTCAAGTATCCACACCCCGCCCGCCAGGGCTTGGGTGAGCTTGGCAACTTGCAAAACTCCATTGGCTCAACCACGATGTGAGCCGCCGAAGATAGCCGACACACCTCATGTTCCACCCGGGTTCTGCCCGGGGAGGACAGTAGAATCAGACGGAGGTCTCCGCGCAGCATCGCGACTGTCCATGCAACAGGCGGGATGATATTAAAAGTACTTTACTTTGAATAGAAAGGATCGTCTTTCCTCTGTGCCCCAAGCCTACTTGTCGTACTGTTCCTGAAGTTGCTGATTGAAACTGTTTGGAACAGTTACACAAGACATGCTTATTACCATGGTACCGGCATGAGCGATGGTGTTAACAAGTTTCCCTTTGCCTGCTCTACTTGCACTCTACCTAGAGCCACCACGTAGCTGCGGAGCCTACTTTAGTATCAAATCTGCGGAGTGGAGTTGACGACTGCAGCATATCTTTTACGCCCAGGATTCGGGATCATCGGCAGGAAATCGTTTTCCGACCGGAAATCAGTGGGCCCACGGTACCGATAGACAAGGATTGACGCAGCAATCTCGATCTACTGAGCTCCGATTCATCCGCTATGCAACGGTGAAGTGAACCGGAGTCCGGTAGCAGCTATTGTAGATTATCGAACGCGTCTACTCCGCCCGATCGACTGCGGAACACGGCCTCCACGGAAATCCTTACCGGTAACGGAGGCGCGGAAATAACACTGCTTGGGTACAGTAGATGACCCGTTCACTGTTCAGTCAGGGGGTATCACCTATGGACAGGCTACGGGTGCCAGATCGACAGGGCGATGGAGAGGGGAGTTGCAAACAGACGCCCTCGATCTACATGTACTTTGCGTGTTCTGGTAATACCCATGTCATTGCCGCTTACAGTAGTCGACAAAATAAACGAGCATCGTTGGGACAATTTTGAGACCATAAAAAGTGTGGAGGAACAGCTGCCAGGCAGACGCATCAACACATATGGCAATCAATTTCAATGTCAGTTTCTAGTGGCCGGGATCAATTACTTGCAGTGTCCTAAAGATGTGTTGTGCATTCACCAGGTCAGAAATTACAATATTCAAACATCGCAAATGTGCAAACCCCACAGCGGGAAGCACTAGCATTTGTCGTCGAGATTGATCCCCCGATAGATTGATCGATTTATGTCTTTGAGTAGCTGGCTGCAAGAACTGAAGCTTCTTACATCTGCTTGTGGCCTCAGAGTTGTCCAGTAATACTCAAAACATGTGGTGAACTGATCCTAATCATTCTGGCCATCGCGACAAATGGCAGCGTGTGGATAAATGAGATATCCAGACTCCAACTTCATCTGATGATCTGTTTCACAATTAGATAAAAATATGAATCCAACATCCTGTATGGCAGCCAGGCTCAGGAGCGACCGACGCTAAATCTATTGATGATATGCAGGGCTACTGTACAATTCATTCACTAATAGTCAACCCGCGATATTCATGACAGGTCTCACCTACGAAAGTACCTATTATGCAGGCGGCAAATCCCGAATTCAACTGCTAAACCAAAGCCCTCGAGATTTCTCGCGATTCTGCCGTTGCTCGGATAGATCTACTTCAATCACCCTAAGGAAATTGCAAAATATTGGTCTCCATATCAAATGATGATCACCAGTTCATCTCACATTAAGGAATAATTGGTGAAGAGAAGTCTTTGCGTTGAAGTTCTGGTTACGCTTTCTTTTTTTCGAGGGGAGGGGGAGGCGGCATGCTCGGTTCTTTGCAGATCACACCAACGATAAAACCCACTTAACATGCTGTGAGTTAATTAAAGCGACGGGCAATATTTTCTCCTGAGCAAATCGTCAGGTCATATGCCAATCTGACAAGCATTGTCCCTCTGTATTAGGAAGCGACAGCTGGCGATATTTCAGAGCGGTACCTTTCCTGTGTGATAACGTAGCCAAAAAGCAGTTGAGCCTTATGAAAGACGTGGATCTTTGAATGAGGTCTATGGCGTCAAGAGATTTGGCATTTTCCTCACTATCAACCCGCTAACTCTGGGCTTATGCAAGATATATACCCTCAAACTGTCCCAGACCTCTCATACAGTGCTGTAGATGAACAAGTGTTTTCTTGGATAGTTGGCTACAACTTGCGGCGATTCACATCTTGAAACTGTGTTGGTAGGCCTTAAAATACGCACGTATGCGGTTGCGGATCTGTGGTGAGTTGCAAAAGGAGAGAAAGCTATCCACATGGCCCAGTGGGGGCGACTATCTACCAGGAAGACGACAGACGTCCTCAATGCTCCGATTCAGCACCCGTATTGAAGCAGAGGCCATTTGAAAAATCTGTTAGATCAGCAGCTTTGTTCATCAGGTGCGTGAATTGAAGACCAGGCTTTAGTCCATGGAAACCGGTGCCCTCATGACTTGGTGCCGGTACCCATGAGTTGGGTAATCGCTCACCTATGACTACCCAGATCGAATCACTAATCGAATAGAATTGGTTGTTTTGGAGGTATTTGCTCGTTGGCCATTTGCTATCGAGTCCTAGCCCTCGATTCCGCAGGTCCGCTTTATCCGGCCCATTGGCTTGCTTATAACATCAACTGACTCTTCATCGTCGAACAGGCTTCCTTTCAATAATGCCTCCTTCCAGCAGCTTCTTCTTATTCCTACCTTGGCTTTTGGGCGGCAAGGCGTTGCCTAGTCGATCGCCGAGCCCAGCACAGGTTTGTTGTCCGGGAAAGGCCAAGGGAATGTGTGTCGGAGGTACAAGATCAAAGCTTGCTCTATTCTGTGAGAGATCAGAAATATCCAATCCCGATCAGATAGCAAGGTTGAACATCTGAGGACGAGCAGCATAGTTCGGGTTCGCTCGACTCATGGCGACCCAAACGAGGCTCTGATTTATGGTAAATAAAATTTGATCACAGTCTTGTGTGAATGTTGGAACCTGTCAGAAATATCTTACGGTGACCGGCTAGGACGGACTATTATCGTAAGCGCGTCAACATGCTCTCTGCTGGCTTTTTGAAGTGGCCATGAACGATCCAGCTTGTGAAGTGGTATAGGAAATCGTGGACTGTGGTCTTGCAGTGTGTTTCATGGAAATCTCCAAAGCACCTCGTGACGTGCGTTTGGACGGGTTTCATTTCCGCCTTCTCTCTCGATATGATATGTGGCCCGATTTGCTGCTGCCGCCAGAAAATGTGTCAAACCAAGCGAAATTCTTGATCACACATTTCTTTCTATTCTGCTACAGCTCATGGAAGTCTAGTAGCATTCCCGAATACGTCACTGAACTTTCACCAGGGCGAAACATGGGGGAGTTTGAGAATGCAGTCCAAATTATGATCAGCCTCTTGCCTCGAAAAGCGCGGGCGAAAGGGTCAGGTCAGGTGCTTTTCTGGGACAAGCTGGAGAATCATGGCGGCAAAGCCTAGCAGGGGTCCTGTCTGCTCAAGGTGTCTCCTGTGGTAAGTACAGTGGATGAATCCCAGTACAAGGCGAGAGCAGGTAGCAATGTTCCTCACAACCATGGAATACGTGGTCAGTCCTATAGTAATCCAAGGATACATAGGCAACGGACATGTTACTTGATTTTGCAATGCAGTCGATAACGGTGCCGTATATGAGGAGCATGGTAGGTGGCCTTATCGGCGCCACTGGAGAATTCGTGCACGAATCAATCACGGTATTGGGGGTAATAGGATAGGGCCAGAATACTCCAACATAACTCGGGGAATAAACTGCCAAAAACAACTCGAACAAACTACCGTCGACGCCTATAACGACCAAAATTCCGGTGGTTGCATAGCTCGGATTCTCTCATCGAAAGAAATGTCTTACTGATCAGATTATGAGACCGCGCACAGCACACGTACAGCGCATTGGTAGTGAGACCACGCACATGCAATGAAAACAACTGGGCGAGGGATAGCAAGGAGACGAAAGCGTGGTTCTACTCCGTTTCGTCGTCTGGAATTAAGAGCCCGTGATTAGTTAACCCCCAATAGTTACCGGAAGAACGTCCCTCCCTTTTGGAACCGCTATGATGGTCAGCCTTCCGCCGAAACTCGGTGAACAGGATTAGCTAGTATAGTGCAAGGCAAATGGGCAAAATTAATCAGAGCAAGCTAGCGGACATAATTTTGGGCTGTGATTCATGTCGGAGCTTGAGATATCTTGCAGAAGGCTAGAGCAGGCCGCGAAGGCCGCTGCAGCTCGGAGCCAAGACGTCGCGATACAAGATTCTCAATCCCCTAGACAGTGGGTCGACTCCGGGACACCTAATTTTGGGTGTTCCGAAGTTGATCCATAGTCTTGGGGATTGGCGTGTTTAAGACATGCTGCGCCCTCTCACCCCCACGAGATGATCGACTACCATCCGCTAGATATGCCAAATTCCGCGCATTTTGATCGAATAACATGTTTTGAAGAATCTCGATTTCTCGGACAGATGGCAAAATCGATCGATTGAAATGCAACATTAACTCGACATCATACTTTAATCCAAGACAAGAGATACTTATCTGCCTTTGCTATCTTTCCAGAAGCGAGAATGCTTCGCTTCTGATGAAGGAAAAAGAGCGGGGACGATCTTCCACTTTGACACCACTACATGTTTTATGACTTGTACGAAGAGAGGGCCTGCCATCACGATTCGTATCGGTATCTGGAAGTCTAAGTGATCCGCAAATCCAATGATTGGTTTCCTAGATACCAACTATAACTTCTGCTGTATCCTAGGACTACACTTCTTTAGAAGCCAAGTGTTCACATCGCTATCCCTCAATTCTTTTCCATGGTAATTGTAATACCTCCGGAGAATACGAACGAGTTAGAGGCTGATATTTGTGCACAGGATAAGTCAATCGAACCCATGAATAAATATATCTATCAACCTTCAGGAGAAGTGCCTTGTATGAATGAAGAACATGTGGGTTCTTCGCACAACATTTGCAGGCAATTGAGTCAAAGTCTGATATTTGACAGATCTAAAATCGACAACTCTGGCCTCCGACTTCTCGTCTTTCGGGGAAATGCTGGTACTCACATGAGCCTTTTTGCGGCAAGGCTTACAATGTCGCCATAAAAAGGCTCTGGTTCATATCGTCTCGACTTTGGCTTGACTTCATATCATTCAGATTCGGGGGGAAACGATATCCAGTCATACCGATAGGGTTGTAGGTTGTGGCTTTGGTGGCTAAACAGGGATTTAGATGTTGTAGAAACACACTCTGTGGCCTAGCCTCAGAGCCCTGAGCCTGTTAGGACCAGAATCTCCTCGTATACATATTTAATACTGTACACAGTAAGCATACTCATTCTGGCAAACAATATCTGCATATGCCTCGTCATAACGAGGCTCTCTATGCGGCGTGCCATGCCTGGAGAGTGCCCTGATAGCTAACTGTGGCTGCTGTATCTGAAAAGGCACAATGTATCACAATAATCCTGGGGAACCTACGCGGCCATTGGGTAAGCCAAATCCGAGGAAGCATTCGGGCTGGAGGACGGTATAGTCGGTTCTGCTCTCCTCTGCCTTTCCCAACATGATGTTCCTATGGCAATTCAAGCGCAGGACATATCGGCATAACGGCGAATAAATCAGAAGGGAAAACACACCAGTGCTTTCCTTTTTCGTGTCGCTTATCACGGGCGATATGAGTGAAGTTACGTTACAATGACCCCTCCATACGGTGTCTATCGTACTAGCTGGCAGGCTGCTAAGATATCTGATTTAAGAGGGACAAACCTCAAAAAGCTCAACTCTTAGCGACAGCTCTTCTCGCGACACTTCAGCATAACGAAATGAGGCCATCGTGAGCCATGCCTCTGAGCCTGTCCCCTTTTTATGAGGACAAAATATCAAAAATATACCCTAGAAAAGGAGCAATCAGGAACTCGATGGCTACAGGATTCGAACCTGTGCACCCGAAGGTAATGCCTTAAGCTACGATGACATTAGCAGGGCACCGCAATAGGCCACTATGCGAAGCCACCCAAGGCTTGCTACCTTCATGCTTATTGATGCTTATACTCCTCATCAAAAGCTCACTCTGGTGCGGAACCCAATGCTCAGGTACGGGGAGCCACTGTACAGGGTAATGGCGTGCCTTGATTGGCGGCTTGAGATTAGACAATGCTGAGCTCATGCAAGCCCCGCTTGGTTCCACATCATGCATGACACGCATCTGCCATGAGTACAGCACTGTACCGGTGGCTCTATCTATACCACACTACACAGTATTCTGAACAAACTTAAATCATGAGCGCATTGTACTACGTCTCCCCCCTTTTTAATTGAAAATATAGCAATTGATAGCTTCTCTAGAGGGGGGAGATAGTATGTAGACTATGAATATCGTGGGTGTTGAATATGCGAACCTTTCTTTGATGGTGTCTATACAGTAATTCGCACCAGGATAGTAAGACCCCACAAGTGGCCCCTCAAAAAGGACGGCGTTGATCAGCATGTTTTCTGTACATTCTATTCCATCATCACATACTACCCGTCAAGCGACTTTACCAAATAAATGCACCTGGCTAACGCCAAGCGGATTTGTTTGGTAAAGTCGCTTAGGACAGCGAAATAACAAATGGACACACTTCTAAGAATCAAATTGGCCCAGGGTTACCCACAGACGGAGCCGAGGGGCTAATCCCCTGTTGCAACATGCCGTAATTGGCATTCTCGTGATATATAGTATTAAATTACGTCTAGTCCTTAGTTTTCCCTGCTTCAATGCCTCCTTCAATTTGTTAGGGAGTGAGACAACTTCTATGTACTTCCCGCGTCAATCTATAATGTCCATGTAAATGAGTCATCGCCATGACAAGAATGCAACCGCCGGTTATTTCATAACGATATTACATCCTCTCACTTCCGCATTTAAGGGCAAGTGGCAAGTCTAAGATTTCGAAACACAGACCAAAGAATCAAACCCTCTCGTCCATCTCAAACTCCCCATAACGGCTACCATGATCGCCAGCGCAGCGAGCACACTGACAGCGCCGTAAATCCAGGCTTCCCGTCGCCTCTTCATACCCGCCAACTCGGCGACCCACGTTGACACAGTCGTTAAGCACCCGCAAAATCCGTCCTGCAAGCCCTGGAGTACCTGGCACGCAATCACTTCGCCTTCGCCTTGACCGAACAGGTATTGCACATGTCCCAGATCCCAGCCCATGGCCAAAACCGCAACACCAAATATGTTCACTGCGAAGGTACCCAGAGGGAAGTTAGGCGTGTAAGGGTTCAGGTACAAGGAAACGTAAAAGCGCATTAAACAACCCACAGGCGCAAGGGCAAGTGCGAAAAGCGCGCTGCCGCGCCAAGTTTCAGAGGCGTCAGGGTTGGTGTGGCGATCTGGCGGGAGGATGCAGAGAACGAGAACGGCGATCCAACCGCCGAGGGCAAAAACAACGGTGAAGGGATCCAAGAGCTCCCGCCTCAGGCGAGGAGATAGGGATGGTAGTATAGGTTCAAGGGCGAGGGCGAGATGGCTGCCGACTACGAGACCCCCGAGAGAAACCGAAAGGGTAGTGATTATAACGGCGAGCAAGGACATGAAAGAATATCCTCCATTTCGTGTAACTGTGGTTATCCCTGACAAATATGGATCGGGCAAATCGTTTGATAGGGCGAGAAAGGCATCCCTGATAAAGGCTGAGAATGAGGTGAAAGAACCGCCAAAGCCGGTCGCAAGACCAATGTACAGTGGAACGGTTTTCTTCGTGGCCAGATGCGCTTTCTTGGCGGCGGCTAGGTCAGCCTCGCGGCGTTGTTGCGCGAGAGTTGCACGGTCATGGTGAGACTGTTCCCAGGCTGGACAATCTTGCAACTCATACGTCGCTGTCCTCAATTCATATAATAACAGTTTCCGATCCTCTGCTAGGAAACCTAAGAAAAGACTGCCTGCAAAATTGTACCACGCTGAGGGAAACATGACCGCCGCCCCAGGGTAGAAAGTCAACTTGCCTAGGCCGAGACGGGCTAAAGTACCAAGGAAAGAGAAAAATATGAGGTAAGAAATTGTGTAGAGTTCAGTGGTGAGTCTGGAGACAGTGTCCTCATTAGTTAGATCTTCAGGTAGGGTATCTTCACCCTCTTCTGGTAGATTCGAGACAACCGTAGACTTTTGAGTTTCCAAAGGATCGCCGGCTTCATCTTCCCGCACACAATCATCATCTTCTCGTTGATCATTATGCCACCTCGATTCGAAACGAGAGTCAATTAGCTCTCTAGCCATCTTGCCCGACGCCAAGAAAAACAGGGGTCGACAACCGGATATAGTTCTTGAGTATTGTAATTGGTCAACCGGCGCTACATCGTGAACTGCCTGATACTAGTATAGGTTGCAGCGTTGCAATTCACGGAAGGTCTTGGCATGGTATGGGGTATTGAGAATTAATTCTTGAGCGGAATGAATCGAATTTATTTGTTAGCTGTGATCCGCTCCGCGAAAGGATACGCCACTGCTGCTGCGATGAGATTGAGTGGAGGACGAGTTGGCTTGTGCTTTGCCGAACAAATGGTAGGGCTACCGCCAATGCCTTGTACGGGAATCTGCAAATTACATTGAGATCGTGAGGTTGACGCGCTGGTCGCCTCTCCAATGTTCACTTTTGAGTGGGT
>JAOYMO020141247.1:0-68523 GCA_025802455.2 Iodosphaeria phyllophila
ATCCCCCCTGTCTGCTTGATGAGTGCAACAGT
The DNA here is from genome assembly GCA_025802455.2 of Iodosphaeria phyllophila. Taxonomy (NCBI): domain Eukaryota; kingdom Fungi; phylum Ascomycota; class Sordariomycetes; order Amphisphaeriales; family Iodosphaeriaceae; genus Iodosphaeria; species Iodosphaeria phyllophila. Next base: position 33 of record JAOYMO020141247.1, read on the forward strand.
GCAACCACACGGGCCTGTTAACCCTGCGTCCAGTTATCAAACTTCTCTGGACTCACACCACGTGTACTTTTCTACACACGTTGAATTTCCAAATGTCCGAGGATCGTCTTTCTTTCCATGCCGGAGATCTACATGAATGTGCTCGTTTGCTGATGGAGGTACCAGTAACTTTTCTTCGTGCACCTATCGCTCCGGCTATCGGTGGACAGGATCTTCTCCGTGGCACATCTCCACATCAAAGTGGGAACCTGCAGATATCCAAAGCCTACTACCGACTGGCAACCTGCCAACATCGACATGACAAACACAGCTTACCACCATCCTCTTGATTTTCCTGTGCTCCGCGGAAACGACGAGGAGTTTCGAAGGTGTATACTGTCACATTGGATGGCTGTGCATCACCGTCCTTTCTGTGTTCGCTCTGCAGCTAGGTCTGCTGGGGGTTTGACTAACCGCGTATCTTTGCGCTCGCAACTAAATCGTGATTGCTGATCATGACAGTATAAGTCCGTAGGATGTGGTCTAAATGTCGGAGTCATTCGAGCTGTCAATTTCCAGTTTCCTTCCTAACTCATACCACAGGGGTCCATGTTTATGTTCTGTTGACAGTATTATTCTCTTTCATCGATTTTATTGCAGAGTCCTAACAACGGATAGCCGTAAAATAGGAATGTAATCAACTCGTCCACCCGCCACTATTGCAAGCAACGGAACGTGACCTATAGAAATGAGCATGATATCCCTGGAACGAACCAATATCATCTCACGTGGAGAGTCCGCACGTGCATTCCGTCTGGTCTATATTATCGAATTCATTCCCATCTCTTTTCGTCTCAAGGGTCACACTAGATAGTATCAATATGAATATGATTCATAGTAGTAAATCGATTGCTATTGCGCAACCGCTTGGCTTCAGTTAGACGCTCGTCACAGTGACGGATTCCGAGTCTTCTGGTGGGTTTCTTGCTGTATACTATAGTCCTCAACACTATCTCCAGGATATGTTGTGCTTCAGACGCCATGGATCACGTGAAATCGTGTCAAAGCCAACGGTCGTCACCTGTACCGATATGTGTAGAGCGGTCATGTGATAGTTGACGATTAGAGAATAAAAGCTCGGCCAAATCTCGGTAACTGTTATGCTTCACTTAGTTCTCGCCTCTTAAACGAAGCACATCCCTCTCTCTCTAACCATGTCTTCATTATGCCACTAGGAAATTGCATGTTGAACCTAGGTTACCTATCGATAAAAATTCAGTTGCCTCGTATTCGTTGCATGTTACACAGAGATATCACGGAGAGACCCAGTCACTATTACTAAATACAGGATCTCTCGACTACTAGGCTACGCTTTTCCTCCAGGTGGAGTAGTAGTTACAAGACGAAACGAATGCGCAAAGCTACTTAACTTACTGTATGTAGGTAGATCATGGCCTCAGAAATAAAATTACGGAACATACCGTCCGCCTTTCCCAGGAATTCGATAGAAAGTCCCCGCGATATCTGATATCCGTGGAAATCTGCAACTCCTCCGGGCCCTAGTATCGTGTCCGCCTCGCTTGTGGATAGCTACATTCCAGCCATGCAAGCTCCCATGCACCGGGGGTGTAAGACGAGAAAGAACTACTAGCGGCAACAGTATGTCGGGTATCAGCACGCATGGTAAACATCTGCTTGCCTACCTACCTACCTACCTATTGTGTGCAGAGATGCCTCAGACCCAATACATCATCTCGTGTTCTTCGCGGCCCAGCGGGTTTTGCAGGGAATTTTCTGCTGCATCAATGTCATTCTCCTTCCATCGAGAAGTCGACTCAACCTACCTCCTGGTTAAGAAAGGAATCATCAGGTGGTGGCTGCAGCCTTCGAAGGAAGTTCCAGAGCGCTGATCTGGACACGCCTTGGCTGATTGGCGCAGCGTGATGTTACAAGGCCAATCAGAGCGTCGCTTCTCACCGAAATGTGCCACTTTGAGCCAGAGAAGGATTGCACTTGCATCATCTGCACTGGGTGTGAAGTTCGTAAAAAAAGGAAACACATGCGTCAAACGTCGGTTACGTGGTTTAGCTTTCTAGATCAAGCAGGTAAAAGACGGTAGCTCCCGCGTGTGTTGTGCATCAATTCCTTGTGATGAACGAGATCAGCGAGCTACAAAGGGAGTGTGAAGGAAGCAAATTGATAAAAGGTTAGGGGCGTGAAACAGGTAGGAAAACTCAATAGAAATGTCAAAAAGAAGACCTGCCCCGTACTGGAATCGAACCAGTGATCTCATCATGTCGTGTTAAGAATGCAGCCAACCACTACTAGTGATGCGCTATACCACTTAGCCAACGGGGCTGATGATTGTAGCGTTCGTAAGTGTCGCTATGTACCCATTGTCGCCCGCACCAGGATATGTTCACGGTCGCACGCGTCTATCCATTCTCGCGAACGTCTCTTTCCGTCATCTTCCACAATTAAACCTTGTACGTTAGGTAACACAAGAAAATCAGAGTAGTCGTTTACCTTCACTCCATTTTATTTGGACCGCCGCGCAACACAATTCGGCACCTACCTGAGTCACAGTGTGACCCGATCCCTATGACTGCGCAGACCGAACAACTCAATCACGCACTGGAAACCCGCCATGTCTACAGAGAGTGCTCGGATTCTCACCACAATGCCCGATTTCAAGGCTAAATAACTGTTACCCGACCATGTTGATTAGGAACATCTAAGTAGACAATCCAGCAGTGGTTTACTCGAATTACAACATAGTCGAATTTTATCAAATTTGAATGAAGTCAGCAAACGTTGTGTTTAGACGAAGTTGAATCAAACGTCTTCCCCACCAAAATTTCCACTGGTTGGGTGAGGAGGGGATTTGGGCCCAATTTAACCGATTACAACTTTTGCTTGCTTGATTCCAATTTGATAAAATTCGACTATGTTGTAATTCGAGTAAACCACTACTGGTTTCTCTGCTTAGATATTACCAATTGGCACGGTCGCTCGCCGAATTTTAAGCCCTGAAACCGGGCATTAGGTGAGAAAAACTCATCGGTTCGTTTTCTTCTGTCCAGCCACGCACTGGTATCTCTCCCAAAATTTGTTCAAGGTCAACCGATAAACTGCCAGACAACAAACTACATAGACAGTTCATTCAATCTTCCCACTCCTTAATCTTCCCACTCCTCAACCTTCCCGTGCATCTACGCTACGCCGCAAAACTTCGCGATTTGTACGGCAAAGGACGGGGGGCAAGTGCCCTGTGAACTTCAAATCGCGAGGAATTCTCGGCGGTAATGGACTTCGAGGCCGCAGGTTGAGACGGCCCGCATATTCTGGAGAATGCCGTACTGTACCGGTATTAATGTGATAGGCAACTGTTGTGAACTCGACCAGCGCATTTTCTATCAAATGTTCCACCACGTAACATCTCGAGTGTAACTGGCAACGTAACGGTGTAAATACGGTGGCCACTGACCTGTGCTTCCATACCGGTACCGGTTACTGGCACTGCATCCATATCCCCTAATCTACGTTGTGATCGCGAAGTATGACTCAAAGCCACTCGTTGAATCTCAACCATGCAGCCTCAAGCGAAAGGATCTGCGAGACCTTCGATTCTGTACCTCTTTTTGTTAGGTTTGAGCATGCCCTGGAGATACATACGCTCTCGACATCATGCCCACACCTATGACAAGACATCGATTTTCGATGTGAAACACGAACCCCTTTTTCCGATTCCAACTCCAATTTATTCCAATTCATTCGATCTAGCTACTCCTTTCCCCCCGGCTAGCACAAGCACAACGTACATATTCCGGTAGCACAAGCTCCCTTTTCCACACTCTCATTTCCATCTCCCCTCCTCTCAATATCATCAGCACTCTCCCCCATTCTTCTCCCCTCCAATCTCCTCCAAATCCCTCCATGCCTCAATCCCTCCATTTCCATTTCCATTTCCATTTCCACCATGACAGCAAATAACACAACCCCCTCATCAGAGGTACAGCTATTCCGGAACATCGTACCGATCTCTTACAAACTCGGGCATTACCTCCCCGCAAAGCCCTTTTCCATCATTAATTAATTAGTAGCCAGCCTCCAGCAAAGAAAGAAAGGTCCATTGCAAACAGCGAGAATTTTTTTTTTGCGCCAAGATCTTTCGTTGTTTCGTTTTCGGCGACGCGCCATATCGGTAGCGACCAAACGGACAAGAGGTGCGACCATGCTTGAGGCACAGCGATGCGTAGACAGCGATCAGACGAAAAAGAAGAAGAAGAAGAAGAAACGCGCAGCAATGTTCCAGACGAGGAACGAAAAGCAGGTCGTGCAGCGGTATGGGGTATCTTCCCCCCAAAAGAGTAGGAAGACGAATGGGCACGGCCACGAATGGGACGAAAGAAAAAGAAAGAAAGAAAGGGAAACAGAAAAGTATCCGCGAGTTCTGAAAGGTTGGGATGATCGAAGAAAGCAGAAACAGGAAACAGCAAGGGCGATGGCGTAGAATTGGAGCATGATAGAACCACCAAGGACGATGAACTTCCGAAAGGTACGAACGAAACACAGGATTGGGAAAATGCAGGGGGGGAATATTGAAAGAAAAAAGAAAGATGGAAAAACAAAGGAAATTTCTTGATCGTATGGTCGAAACAGGCGATAACACCAGACAGAATGAGGATGAGTAGACCAGCGGAAGCAATCAATGTCCGGAGCGTCTAACCCGACGTCTCTGAGGGCGCTCGGCCAGTACCGGAACGCTGTCGCCAGTAGAAGTAGAATGACCCGTATGCGCCTTGATGGAAGACGAGGACCGGGCAGTCACGAAGGAGGCCGAACTGCCTGACATGGTGGAGGCCTTGCCGGTTTCGTAGTCGCGCATGTATCCGATGCGGGCCCAGCCAGCGTCCTCGTACGGGTTGCGAGAAGTGCCGCTCGTAGTGGAAGCAGGAGGATCGCCGCTTCCCATCTTGGCATTGGCGTGTCCTTTGGTCGAGGCGGCCGGGGAAGAGGACTGCCGGTGTCGGGGTGAGCGGAGACTGCTATGGGCACTGCTACTGTGGAAGTTACGACGGCGGCGCAGCTTGTTGAACCGATCCTGGCTGTTTGCGTATTCTGGTAGATAGACAAGTTAGTATTTCATCAAGAAGTGACAAAAAAAGTCAACTCAGGAACTTTAGTATTCAAAAACAGAACTTACCCAGCTTCTTCGCGACTTTCTCAGGTTCCGGCTCGTCCTCCTCTTCCGTATCTTCCACGAGTACATATCCATGATTGCCATTGCCGCGGGGCTCGTTCGTGCTGGCCGTCTCGATAGAGATCGTACTGGGGGTCAACGGATTTTTCTTAGGCTGGGAGGACTTGAAGGACGGGTGGCTAGCCCAGGCGCCGCCGAAAAGACCAGATTGCTTGCCGGCTCGTCTCAGCTCTTCTTCGGCCATGTCTTCCGCCACCTCTTCGAGCCGATCCTGCATGCGCTCCCAATCATCCGAGGTATTCTGCGAGCCCATGGATTGGGAGGACCCATAAGCGAAGGGGTTGTTGGGCATAGGATGCCGTCCTCGAGGCTGGCTGGCGCCGCGATGATCCCAGGTCCAGAACGGGCCTTCGTTACGAGCAGGTCGGTTAGGCATCGAGCCGTCGTAATTGTGATGGCCGCTATTGAAGTGCGCATAGTTCTCACTGTGGAACTGGTACGGGTGGCCGAACGGGTTGCCAAAGGGATGGCCATAATTGTGGCGGGCGGACGAGCCAGACTTGGACTCATTGCTCTTGGCTTTGGATCTGGCCTCGTTTTCAGCATCTACCCCTTGATTTGTTGCGTCCGAGGCCTCATTGCGAACCGTGGGTTTCCTATATCCCGATTGGCGATTATTGGCCTTGCCGTCGGCTTGGCTCTTGGAAGAAGCTCGGGACTGGAATTTAGATGCATCAGGGGATCCGACACTGGAAGGGGTTTTCTTGTGGCCGTGTCCGCCACTGACATTATTGACCCGGCTTTGGGCGAGAGGGGACATCATGGGGGCCTTTCCTTTGCCTTTCCCTTTTCCAGGAGTCATGGGAGAATTGGATGATCTGCGGGAGAGATTGAAATTGAAAAGCGATGAGGTTCTTCGCGAATGAGAAGGCTTCTTCTTCTCGTGATTACCATGTCGATCATTGGAAGCGGATGCCTTCTCGGAAGTCTCCTTGCTTTGGACCACCTGCGACGGTGCTGCGCTATCGGTACCCTGGTCCTTGAGCTCGACCGTGAGACCAGGAGCTCTGGCAATGGAAGACTTGGATCTGTTGTTGGTGCTCGTACCAGTACTGGGCACGGCAGATGCCGGGTTTCGATGAGGAGTAGCCGAGCCTTTACCCTGTACCTTGGGCCCGTCGCCGCTGGCCGAGCGTCGCGAGTTGGATACCTCGGCTGAGGAAAGAGACAGCGATCTGAGGTCGTAGCCATTGGAGGCTTCGATACATGACATGACGGCATTGAGGATAGAATTGCGTCGAGGCCGAGGGTCATGAGGTCTATGGCGCTCGCTGACCTTGTCATGTTTGTACTGGCCACTAGCTATCAGCCGTTCTTCCTCCGTGCTGCCCAAAGAAGTGGCCCGTTCCTGTTTGAAATTTAGCTTAGATGTTTCCATCGGTACTATCAGTATAAAACCACGACTTACATTGACATGGGCGTTTGGCTCCTTGCTGGTCGGCTCATCCTCGCCCTCCGAATCGGTAAAGGTAGCATTGGCAACACATCGGCGACAGAAAGCAGTGGGAGGGACTCCTCCAGGAGCCAGAGGATGAGTGATCTGATAGCCGACAGATCGAGTTCTGCCACATCCCGCGCAAATGTGTTTTGGAGCCGACGGCTGCGAAATGCGTGAGACCTGGCTATCACTAGCGGCGGTGAGGGCACCGTTTCGTTGAGAGAGAGGGGTGGAGCCGACTGCATTCTGCTGCTGGTCCTGCTGCTGGTCGGGCACGTTGTTCTCCCTGTTCTCTTTGGCCTGAGCGGAGTGCTGGACGGACTGGAAGTGTTTCTGGGCTTTCGCGATGTCGGTCGTAGCTTCAGGTGCATATCCGCTGCTGCTCAAGTTCACCGGCGGCTGGGGCATAACAACTTGGGTGGTTTCAGGGACTGCTGGGGCTTGTGGGACTTGTTGAACCTGGGGAATTTGTTGCGCTCCGTAGCCTAGCGGGACCAAAGGACTCGGGACCGGATAGTAGACTGCTGCCGAGGCTGCCGGGTATCCATTTCTCGACGAAGGAACTGGCCCAAAAGCTCCCGCGGGCCAAGCGACCTGTGGAGGATAGGCAGCGCTGTGATTTGGGGCAGTGGGAGCTTGAGATTGAGGTGGAGGGTTACTCGACACACTAGAAGTATCCGAGATGCTGGACGTATCATCCACAACATGATCGACAGATTCAGAGACAAGAGGAGGAGAAGAAGATGTCTTGTAAATTGACTTGGGCTGAGGATGCGAACGATGACGAGGTTGACGAGGCTCAATCGGCTCATTCTTGGCGGTCTTGATGACAGTAGGCGGCGTGCGCACCTCGAACAGCTCTTCTTCCTCGGAATCATCCTTGGCAGACTGCCGACGACGACTAAACAGTTTCTTGAGTGTAGACTCATTGCTCGAGTTCGCGCGACTGCCGCGTTTGGACTGGGGTGTCACAACCACTTTCCGGATCGGTTTCTCGTCCTCATCATCCGGGAGCTCGATGATCAACTTGCGCGATTTGGGCTTGTTCTCCGTTCTTGCACGGGGCGACGGGGTCGTCTTGACAGCAGCTTTGGGCGTAAACCCGCTGGCGGTACGCGAACCTGACCGGCGTTTCGGCGTCGCCCGTCTACCACCACCACGACGGCACGGTGTCTCGAAATCTGCGCGCGACGGGATGCCAAAGGTCTGACCCAGCAAGTCGAAGCCATGGTCACGCAGGAGATCCTTTTTCGGCTTGCGGGCTATGCCAGGCTTGCCTGAGCGGGTTCTGGTGACGTAGACGGAGCTGTCGGGGAGGTAGAGCTCGCTATCTTCACTGTCACTACCGCTGCTGCCGCTATCGCTTTCTGCATCGTCGTAGTAGTAGGAGCTGTCTGATGAGACGGCGGGGGCTTTGGAGCTGTGCGGGAAGCGTTAGCACCCACTGGGCTATTGAAATAGATATCCCAAGCCCCAAGCTTGTTGTTGGGGGAAGGGAGAAGGAAGAACTTACTTTTTCCCGTATTTACTAGCCTTGGACCCCGGCATGGTTGTCCTGGTTTGCCAGAGCGGCGGGCGTCGTTGTGGTCGTCTTTTCTTGCCAACGTACTAGGCCGCGTTGTCTCAAGGCTCGAGCTCTGCGCGTATAGGAAGACCCGTCGAAATTATCAGGCCAGGAGGCGAGTGATCAATGATCTTCAATGCCGAAACTTGGAAGGATGCTAACAAACCGATCTCAAACAAACGCAGGGAAACATTAAGGATAAGGTGAATAGAAACAGAAAAGATCACGACCACTCAAACGTTAACAGGTAGTCGCGAAAAAAGAAAAACAAACAAACAAACAAATAAAGGTATAAAGACGCAGCGTCCCCGCACAGCAGAGACGAGACGCGATTGAGTGTTAGTGTAAAGGAAAGTAAGGGGATACGGTGTGTGGGTAGTTTTCTTCCTCCTTCTTGAATTTGAGCCTATTTCAGGTTGGTTTGCAGACGCGAGGTTGACGGGCGCCCTGTAGAGAAAAGTGGAAAGGAATGGTCAGCAAGTCGAAGAACCACAGTTGGCAATTAGATGCGCAGAGATCTCTCCAGCGCTATCACTGCTCGCAAGTGTCGGGCAGAGGTCATTCAAACGCCATCGTTTCTCGCAATCGCTTAAGCTGGAAGGGAGGAATAGGACACTTACTTGTAACAAGAGAATAGGACTCAGAGGAAGAAACCCAACCCGATGCGATGCGACACGTTGCAATGTGCTGCGATGGTCCCGACAGTAGAGGAAGCAGAAAAGACTGCAGCCGCCAGGAGGTAATTGCCAGTGAAGAGCAGCAGGCTAGGCGTTGCAGCAATCGCGAAAGAGTTAGCAAAGTAGGAAGAAACGACTGGAAATGCGAAAGCAAAAACAAAACGGGTTGATCTTTCTGACGGATAGCGAGAAGCAAGCCCTCAGACGGCAAGCAACGACGATCTTCTGGCTATTTTTTCCTCAACGCGCGCTATACTCACCGATAGACAGTCCTCCTCGTCGCGAGATTCAGCATGAGCGAAACGAGCGACTGTAGCTATAGCGACGTGTATTACTCCTCTCCTATGCCGTGAGATGCAGTTGTGCGAAGGAAGGCAACAAGCTCACGACAGTACCTCTCGTCGCGAGAATCAGAATCAAAGAAACGAGTGACAGCTGTAGCGACAGTGTGTGAAATGCTCTTCATTCCATGCTGTGGGACGCAGTTATGCGAAAGAAGGCAAGCAAGCTCGCGACGGCTTGTTTGTGGTGGTTGTCTGCTCGACGATGGAGTTGGCGAGTACGTCGAGTATTGTCCGCATGGAAGGGAGAGCTGTGTGTGGTTGTGCCAGATAGCGAAAAATTGTACCCAGGACGGTGGGATGGCGCGCACGTCGAGTATTGCCCGGGAAACTTTTGGGTGAGAGGGAAAAGGGGGTAGCTTAGTTGTGCGTGCGTGGGTAGATAATACTACGGCGACGAACAACAACAACAACAACAACAACAACAACAACAACAACAACAACAACCACGGCGACGGGTGCCTAATCGTGCCTTCCTTCATTTTTGATGGAAATGCACACAGCTACACTGCATAGCTCAGCGTTTAGTTACATGAGGCGCTTACAAGGCAATCCTACAAAGACGCGCGCACATCAGTCTTTTTCATGGGCAAAAGAAATCTATTTGCTGGTAGCTTTTTAAATACACATGTCGCCTCTGGGTCGCGCCCTCATGATTCGAGGCAGCGCTTTCATTCATGCCCATGTCTAGATCCCATTCCAGACTTGTAGGATCATCAAAATTCCTACAGCTCCACCCATCCACATGCCCATTTAGGCTGCATAGAAAGAGAAACCTTCTTGTTTCAGGGTTCAACACCACCCTACAAATTTACTCCACACGCAGGATTCTCGGCCCCCGTTTCTTCGTCGGCTTTCTCTTGTGGCCGCGGTTGAACGATGCCGCGACAGAATGGTCGCGACCTACATTGTCTAGGTCCTTGACCTTGTAGATACGGATGATCCAGTTCTCGCTGGTGAAGGCCTCGTCCATCGTGTTAAGAATGGGGGTCTGGTCTGGGAGGCGAGAGCCACGGACGCGGTCTTGAGCTTGGCCTGGTGGGAATAGTGCTTGGTAGTTGTGGTAGGACATTTTGTACCTGGATCATGTTAATTAGCGACCTGTTCTCAAAACCGCGAGTTACGGAAACTTACATCAAGCTGTTCTTCATGGTGTCCGTGGCACCATCATCAACGCGGTACTCGCCACGTTGCGTGAAGAAATCTCGCTCCTTGATCTCGTCCGGCCAGATGCCCTCGGCAATCCGCACCATCCAGAGGAACTTGTTGATGTCATCGCCAGAGTATCCCAGCAGACCACCAAAGACCACTAGAACATAGTCGACCTCGTGCTGCCGCATGATGGGGTAGCTGACCTCCTCACGTGAGCTCATGGCCTTGCCCACTGTGGCAATGTGCGTGTTGTTCCAGGTGTTGTTGTCCACCAGCGTGGGGCGGTCCGCCATGCCTCCAATCTGGTATCCGTAATCCCACCACGACATAATCTTGGCGTTCTCGTGGGTATTCTGGCGTAGCCATTGATAGGCTTCGCGGTAGTCGTCAATGATGTGCTGGCTCCCGTCGGGTAATCTGCTAGCAAGGACCACGGACGGAGACGAGTACGCATTGGACGTCACCCACGTACAGTGAACCACAAAGAGCACGAGGTAAATGGTCATGCTTCCTGCCACGATGGCTTTGGATAGGAAGCTGTATACCCCTACGAAAGGAGTAGACGTGGCGCGGAGACCACCCTGCTTCTTTTCTTTCTTGGAAGAACCCTCTGCGGAATCTTCGGCTTGCTCCCCCGGGTTTGGCGACCGGACTACAAGATACGTTTCCAAGACCTGAGAGACGGCCAGAGCGGCGGCCACGCAGACAATGGGCGTCAGGGTCAGCATCAAACGAACCATGACGCCGGCAAAGTAACTACCAAAGACCGCGTAGACAATCACGAAGATATGCTCATCCCGCAGCTCTTGGAAGCAGAGGTAGACACCGGCGGGGAACAACCAGATAAGGAAGTTCAAGTCGAAGAAGAAGGCAGGCCATGCCGTAGGTTGATGCTCTGATACGGAGGCGATAATGGGGATATGGATCTTAGCATATCCTGTATCCCACAAGGAGTAGAAACGTCCGGACCAGGGGGCAATGTATCCAGCCGAGGTTAGGCCCACCAACGCAGTCAAGCTGGCCAAGAATATTGTACCGAGACCAACCCAGAGGAACGTCTGGAATTGGCGACTGGGCACAGCCGAGCGGACGTAATAGCAGAAGGCCACGAGCTGCAAAAAGCCAAAAATGCCTGAACACCCCCTGTCAGTCAGTTATGCCACGATCATAACCACCCCCAAAAAGGATTAACCCTGAGTATATTCTTTCACTCACCGAGAGCGGGCATGTGCTCGCTGGTGCGAACCGGCAAGAAACCCACAAAGGGAATCTGCATACTGGCCAACGTGCCCAGAGCATACCAGGTCGTATAGGATACATACAGCCTGGAGCTGTACCGACCCATGCAGATGAGCACAAAGGCATGCAACGGCACTAAACACGTGATAAAAGCATATCCACCCCACGAAGCCACCATGTACCCGTAGAACAAAGCACAAAGTGCACCCCACAGCACAGAGCCAAGCTTCAGCGCCTTGATCCATAGGTAAAAGGTAAAGACTAGGAGGAAAATAGCAATCGCCTCGTTATCGTACGAACCCGCCACCGACCGTGAGATATACCCCGGTGCAATGCCCATGAAAGCCGCAGCTAGCAGGCCTGCGGACTTGGAGTTGGCGCTCATCTCGTTGGTGAGCAGATAGGAGGCGAAGGCGGTAAGACCGGAGCAGGCCGGAGCTAGCAGGACGCAAATGTTGCGGATGTCAACGGGAACGGTCAGGAAGCGCAGGATATGGTAGATGACGCCGCTGGTGACCATGAGGCCCGGGTACAGCGTGCCGCCCGTGACACGGCCCAAGGGGTGCCATGTTCGGTCGTCGAACCAGTCCCAGAAATCGTAGAATCCATTCGCGACGAGGTATTTGGTCGCGCGGAAGTTGAACCACGGATCGACTGGTTACGGGTTGGCAAGTTAGATGGATGAATGGATGGATCTCCAGGGGATTCGGCGTGGCAATCCGGAATTGGTGATCGGGATTTAAGGAGAGGCAGAGACGGAGGGGAATTGGAACGCACACTCGTGGATAATACTCTCGAATCCTGTGTATTAAACTGTCAGCAAATCGGTGCTCGTAGGCCAAGCGCCTTGAAAACACAAAACCGCCAGGGAAAACTCACGAATAACCGAGAAAAGCCGGCTCGACACAGCCGCACCGGCTATAAAACACAAGATGATGACCCTTAGTAGCGTCTTAGTTTTCGTATTCCTGCCACAGCTAGCCAGATACTCCATTATGTCGGCTTCAGTCGTGCTGCTGCCGGAAGATGCGACCGCCATTGTGAACGAGAATGAGCCCTCATCCAAAACGGGTTTTGACTTCTGAGGAAATGGGAAAGAAAAGGAAAGACAAGGCGGTTTATGGTCGGGTTAGGCAAGTGCGACTTTGCTTCATCGCTCGAGATGGGAAGGTGAGGTGCTCCTCCGATCGCAGAAGCAGAGGTGCTTGGTGTGAGGACAGCTTGCGTGAGCTCTCTGCGACAAGGTCCATGAAAGTTCCAGGGGGTTTTGCTACCGTAATGCGAAGCCCACATTATCGTTATCGATATCTCGAAGGTATTGAGTACTCAGATCCGTGCTGTCGTTGAAGCAAATCACGATGTATCGGTACCATAACTACCAGCCTTTGCATGCTCATCCACGCGACCGATGTTCTGTGACGTCTGCACGGGATCTGTAGCCCTTTTGAACCAACAGGCAGAACAGACATACAATATCTTCCACTAACATGTATCACAGTCAAACCGCATATTCAATAACGAGCAAAATCTCACACCATTGAAAAAAAGGCCAATGGCTTATTTTGGTATCAACGAATTCACTCCTGACTCAGATAGTTTACAACCATGCAGGTACACCAGCACCACTCGAATGTCAGGGGGAAAAGCGGAGGATTGACTCGCGACTCCCCCACATTAAGCCGCAGCACCATGGACTCAAAGGCAATTAGTTTGTGCCTATCACGCTCTCACACACACACACACACACACACACACACACACACACACACACACACACACGCCCCTCTCAAAAATGCCATCAAATCAAACGTTCCTGACGACAGACTAGCCACCTAGTGACGAGGTAGAAACCGCAGCGTCGTGATGCAACAAAGCCCCAAGCCACTTCAAACACACTATAGACAATCAACCGGGTCCTGGGCATCAGCGATGAGAGCGGAGATATTCCCCACAGAGCCCCCAACCAGTCACACCGGACAGCAAGAAGCTACGAAAAGCGAGAGGGGGGTATAACAGTAATACAGCTTTAACATAGACATAGACGTAGCCATAGCCATATCATAGACATAGACATCGCATGCCTCGTAGCACGTGACAGAAAAAGCCCATTCCAAACCCACCACCACCACCCGACCAACACCGCCCTTCCCCTCTCTTCCCCATCACAGCACTCCATCCCTCCATAACGCGCGATATCAAAAACATCCACAAGAACAAGACCAAGACCAAGACCGATGGGTTCCCCGCCCATCTTTACTTCCACCCCCCTCCCATCAACTCAAAACCCTAAACCACACTCCCCCCAGCCCCCTGCGCCTCCAACCTCGCTACCAACTTCTTAACAGCCGCCCACTCTTCATTCCTGACGCCCTCCTTCCCGCCCAAATCAGGTCCGACCTCGAACAAGCTGACGACGGCATCGATGCCTCCGACCGCGACTCTCCTGCCCTCACTGCCCTCCCACGCGATCTTGTTCAGGCTCTTGCTCAGGACCGACCTGCTCTCCTTCTTAGCCGAGGGGCTGATCTTGGCCACGGGGATCTCCGTCTCGACGCTCAGGTCCCAGACCTCCAGGGTGCCCGCACCGTCCACCAGGGCGAACACCCCCGGGCGCACGGGCGACCACGCGGCGTCGTAGACGACGTCCTCGCGGGGGAGGTCGAGCAAGGGCGACACTGCCGTGCCTTGGGACTGGTCGACAATGGTGGAGGTGGCGGCTGGTGCGCGGACTTTCCAGAGCTTGACGGACCAGTCGAGGGAAGACGACAGGACCAGGTCGCCCAGGTCGACGGGGCCGCGCGGCGGGTGGAAAGCGACGGACATGACGGGGGCAGCGTGGCCTTTATAGCTGATGCGGGAATCGATGCCGGCCTTGGCGCCGGCCCGATCGTAGCGATGGCAAGGGTAGATGGGACCTTCCTCGGAGCCGACGAGGAAGTAAGTTGGGTCGGCCTGGGGGAAAGCCATGCTGGTTGGGGCGACGTCGTCGAACTTACTGGGGTGCGGGTTGGTAAGAGTAAGGGATTCCTGGGGTTGGGCAAGCATGTCGACGGCCCAGACGCAGAGAGAGCCGTCGGTGGAGACAGAGATAATGTTGTTTGCGTTCTGCGTGCCGACAATGTCGACAGAATAGACGGGGTGAGCGTGGCCGGAGCCTGTTAGGGAGGTTTTCTGGATAGGGGCGGACTTGGCGCGGGTGTCCCAGAGGAGAACCTGGCCGGAATAGGTGCCGCCGACGATTAGATTGGGGTGGAAGGGGGAGAAACGGGCGGTCAGGATATCGGACTGGGCGTGGAAGACGAACTCGGGGCGCTCGTGCAGATGTTGGTTCCATATCTGCACGATACCGTCGGGGTCGTGCGGAGCGGAGGGGTTCTTGGTGTAGGAGGCGAGCAGCAGTTCGGGGAACTTTGGGGAGAAGTCAATGGCACTGACCATGCGCTTTTTAGACCAGCGCTCGTCGTAGAATTGCACGACCTCTTTGACTCGCCGTCGACCTCGTCCGGCGGAATTACCCGCGTTTTCTTCATCGTCGTCGACGTCGTGAACCTGAAGCGTGTAATCGGTAAGGATATCGTATTCTTGGTCCAAGGCGCGCTCGATGACTTTGGTGGATCGCTCGACAAAGACCAGGAACTCTTCGGATGCGGTGACGGCACCGAGTTCTTCGTCGGACAGGGAGCGGGCGGGGAAATTAGAGGAATGGATTAGACTACTAGCTGGTAATATCCCTCCATCAGCCGATACTAGATCGCGGGCGGCCTTGAGTTCCTCCTCGATCTCTCTGCGCAAGTTCTGTCTCAGCTCTTCCTCCCTCCTCTTTTCCGTCCGGCTCATTCGCTTGTTGGGCGTGGATGTGGAAAGGGCGGGCAGTTCGTCTTCTTCTGGCATCTCGGAAAAGGCCCGAGCCCTCCCGGATACTGACGTGGGTGGTACCCATTCATCTGTTGTCTGGACTCCCTTGCTGTAGGAGAAGATTTCTTTCACGGGCGAGGGCGGACACTCGAAGATGGTCTGAAGCGGGACGGTGGTCAAGACTTGAGGGGTCTGGAAGAAGGATTGCGGTTGGTAGGCGGGGGCAACTGTGACGCCAGTATTGATGGAAGCTAACCCGTTAGCCTGTGATGCCGGTTCGGAGGCCTCGCCACTCAGCGCACCTGCGCTTAAAACACTGTTCGGCCGGCTCCCTCGAGGCACCGGCGATCCCACTCCTCCCGTCACCGTCGAGCCTGGTCTGCTGTCTCCGACCAGGCTGTTGATCAGGGACTCGATTTCCTTGCGGTTATCCCCGCGGCCGGGGATGGGAGAGACGAGCTGAGGGGAACAAGTTTCATGTTATTTAAAAATGACCCTAGATATAAATGCCCCTCCCCTTCTTTCTTTTTCTTGAGGGTGGGTTGTGATATGGTAATGACAGTAAACTCCTAACATACATCATTATTCCCGCCTATGCTACCCCGACCCGAATTGGCTGCAAGTTTCGCTCGATCTTCCCGCTGCTTCTTGAGGAACTCGAGCTTCGCCTTCTTGGCCGCGATCTCATCCCTTCGTGCTTGCATGCTGCCCTCCTTCAAGGCCCATACCGGGTCTAGCCCTCGTCGTGAATGGAGCGAAAGTCGGTCCGGTCGGTCCGGTCTATCGTTCTGCTAACGAGAGAGGAAGGAAGAGCGAGATTAAACCAGCTGTTATCTTAAATGGATCTTTTCTATCCTCAATCCTCTAGACTAGGCTGCACTAGATGCTGTGTCTTGCTGTGCCAAAAGCCAAAGTGATAAGCCTCTGTCTTCCTCCTTCCTTCAGGGGGTCGACCGGAGCGGATGCTCGGCCGGTCGGTCGTTTGGTCGGTCAGTGGTGCTCGGGCTACGATGATGACGCTGCATCAATCGGGTTCGCATTGAGACAAAGTAGCTGCAGACCGTAATGGCGGAATAGGCGCGTATGTAGCGATCTCTAATTCAAGAGCTCTGCATAAGGAAGATAAGTTAGGAGAGGCTGTCTCTCGATCCAGGTGTGTCGCGTCGCTGGTCCTGTCGCCCCCTTTGTCCTCGCTGCTGCTGCTGCTGCTGCTGCTGCTGCTGCTGCTGCTGCTGCTGCTGCTGCGGGCTAAAGCAATCGATCATGTCTCTCCAGGTACTCTGGGCTTGCACTTGTGCACAAACGCGCCGCCCCATCGGAGACAGACACATGCCATCAAGTGTGGGACCCCTGAGATACTGGGACGCGCGCCCGGCCAATCCAGCGCCACAAACCAGAGCTCATGTCCCTGTCTGATGCGCTTAAGCATAGAAGATATGCACCAACTGAAGCTTTTCGCAGCGAGCGACTGGGGTGGGCACAATACTTCGCGGTACCATTCGTCCTACGGTCGCCGCCGCCGCCGCCGCCGCCGCCGCCGCCGCTGGCAGCGTCAGAATCCAGCAGGAGCATCTCCAGTCCCAGTCAGTGGACAACATCACTGGCATGGAGCCGGCAGCTGACAACTAGGCGTTCGACTATCTGTCCCGCAGCTCCGGCGATTTGTCCGAGCAATTTTCTAATCTGCCTTGTCCGCCATTGTCGTCGTTGTCGTCGCCCGTCACCAGCCAGTCTGCCCATCAGCCAGACTCGAAGCTTTCCACCACCACTCTCTGGCAGAGTCGCAGCCCCGCCGACCAATCTCTCAGTGTGGAACGACTCAGGTGGTGACCCGAAAACTGCGAACCCACCAACCAACAAACCAGCAACAAACGAACGAGATATATCCGACGACGACCCGTTCGGCCGACACATTAAAAACAAACCAAAAAAAACAAACAAGCGTACTGCAGACCCGCATACCTCAAGCTTTCCGCCCTACTTCAAAAAAAAAAAAAACTCATCCCACCAAAAAAAAAAGGGGGAGCAAGAAAGTTTCCTCCCGTTGCGCCTAAACCGAAAAAAAAAAAAAGCCTCGATCCACAACCGCATCAATGTCGACGACATCAGGTGTCAACGTATGATCCCCTACAAATTCTTAGCCCAGCAGTTTCCCTACCAAAGCTCCTTATCTCCCCCACCCCTTCTTCAAAAAAGAAAATTAAAAAAAAGAGAACACATGTCCAAACCAACAGTCAAAACAAGGCAGCAAAACTAATATCCCATACCCAGGTCCTGCGGTACTCCGCCCTCGCCTTCGGCGTCTTCTACGGCTTCACGCACCAGCGGAGCATCAAGGCGTCGCAGCGCGCCCAGACCGCCCAGCGCGAGTACGAGCACAAGCAGAAGCTGATCGACCAGGCGCGCTCCAAGTTCGCCGAGTCCCGGAAACCGAGGGGCGTGGAGAAGAGCGGCAGTAAGCTTCCTTTCTTTACTTACTATTTGCTTTTGCTTGCCTTAAAGAATCCCCTCTTTCTTCCAAGTTGCGATTTTCTGGAAATGGAGAGCAAACAAGAGCGGCTGGGACAGAATAGAACAAGCTAACCCACGGCCAACCAGCGGACCAAGATCCCATGGACTCCAACTTCGACCTAGAAGCCTACTTCAACGCCCTCATGGCCCAGAAAGCGTAGGACGGGCCGAGCAGCGTAGAGGCAGAACCGGTGCGGCAATTCTGGCTGACGGGGCACCTGTCTCCAAAGTCATGGAATGGATGGATGGCGTAGACCGTGGCGAACAAATCTCCATAATCCGGCTCGCAGAGGAGAGAGGGGGTCAGAGAGCCAATATAGAGAGAGCGCGACAAAACGGCGGACCTAATGCTGGAGCGTGATACGAGGAGGGGGAGGGAGAGGCGAGATCTGCGTTTGCATGACACCACCCAGGGCAGATGTGCTGCCGTTTGTTGTTGTTGTTGTTGTTGTACAGTACGAATTAACTCTGATGGTTTCGAGGGGGAAAAAACAGATGAATAAAAAAGAAATGGATGGGTGGATGGATAGGGAGGGGTGAAAGATGCACGGTTCTGGACTGGACCGGAATGGACTGGACTTGATAGATATACACATTTCCTTTCGAGGTTCTGCGCGACGAAAATAATGCAGTTGGGAGTGGCACCTACCGTGTGTACAGTATACACGCATTGCAACACAGAGAGTGGATGAATCGACGGGTTTTAGATGAGCTCCCCCCTTTTTCCCCTCCTACCACCCGACCTACAGTTAGACCGAGATACAACGGTATTGACCAAGTACAGATGTGGTAGCCTCGGCATAGCCATACAGTAAGACTTCGGGATTTGACACATGGTCTTGAACCCAGAACAGTCGACAGATGATAACCATGGATTTTCTTTGTCTGGCAAACTACCTGACTACCTGCCGCATCCGCGACGATGCCACCACCACCACCACCACCACAAAAAAGCCTTGCGCCAAACTCGTCTCCCCTTAACAACAGCTGGATGTACCCATCTACGTTATCTACAGCCCATCATCAACCCCTATTCCACCCTGAACCGAAAAAAAAAACCACCAAAAAAAAACCTCCACCGCCCCTCTTCCCCCACAACCTCACCCCTCCACCCTCCAAACCCTTGCCCCCTTCCTCTCTAAACTCCCCCTCAACTTCCCCAAAATAACCCCCCGCCTCTCCCTGCGTTCCAGCACAGCGCGACACTCGCCCTCGCTATACCCAGCCAACTTGCGCCTCAGAGGCGTCGCCACCGCACTCATACCATCCCCGCCCGCGCCTGCCGAAGCGGCCGCCCGAAAGATCGACGACCGCGCACCCAAGGGCGTCGACATCCCGACGCTTCGATCGGCCGAGAACTTCTTCGGCGTGGCGAAGGACGAGGGGCCGCGGCTGCTGCTGCTGAAAACGGACCCGTCCAAGCCAGTTCCAGTCGCACCAGCAGCGCCAGACGATGCGTTGAGACCGAGCTTGCGCATCTGGTTCTCCAACACGTCGACATCGGAGCTGCGCTTCTCGATGGCGCCCGTCATCTTGGTGATGGTGCGCATGACCGCCTCGAGGGTAGGCTGTTTCCTGCCGCCGTCCTTGCCGGCAACCGCCGCCAGCTTGGCGCGGAGCAGAGTCAGCGCCTCCTCCGCCGCCGCCTGCATCTGGGTAGCGCGCGCGTAGTCGCGGCGGAGATCGTTCTGGATTGCGGTCTGCTCGACAGACAGGGGTAACATGCAGTTAATGCGGGCCTGCTCGGGGTCCAAGACGGCATCGCGAGCTTTCTGTATCTCGTTGCGCTTGTTGCGCTCGCGGGCGAGCTCGCGATGAATACCGCGGCATTCTTCGAGCTTGTGCTCGACGTCGTGGATGCGGCCTTGCTCGAGGTCCGCGGCGAGGTCGCGGGTGATGATGATGTTGAGGTCTTCGAGCTGGCCGATGGTCCAGTCGTCCGGACTCGTCAGATCGTCCTTGCTGCGGTGGGGACGATGGCGGAGCTCCTCCGCGTGACCTATGATGAAATTCGTGAGGGAGCGGGCGTTCAGGCCGAGCGTGTCAATCATAGCGTTGATATCGCGATAGACGGCTTCGCTCTGGGCGGGGATGCTGTCGCCGGCGGGAAGGGCGGGCCCGGGGTGAGCTACGAACTCGTCGAGCGTCAAGGCTGGCTGGATGGGAGCTTGGAGAATTCGCTGTCTCGCTTCGTCCTCCGGGTCGATCAGAGGTTTAGTCTCCTCTTCTTCTTTCTTCGCCCTTGCCTTGCGGACATGTTCGAGATTGGGGTCATTCCTGGCGAGGTCCTTGCCTACGATCGGAGAGCCCGCTGGACGGGTGCTCTGGGGTCGTTGTGGAGCGGACAGGATCTGTGACGCCATGCTAGGGGCACTGAACGACCGCTCCCCGCCCTGCAGCCTGGAGATCCTCGAGCCTCGGACCGGGCTGGGCGAGCGTGGGCTGATAGCATTGGCTGGCACGAGCACGGGCTTGGTCTTGTTGATCTCGCCAAAGAAGCTCTTTCTCTGCTCTGGCTCTTGCTTGGGTTTGGTGATGGTGGAGTAGCCGCCACTGAGCCCGCCATCGAAGGAACTCTGCGGAGTATATCCCGGGGTCTTCGCCTTATCAGACTGGGGGCTAAGCTCCTTGGCCACGTCGACGCCACTACCTTCCGTACCAATTTCACTGCCAGCCAACTCATCGTCGTCGTCCTCCTCATCCACGCCATCATCGCTGCTATCGGAGACGGGGGGGACAGTAGTTGGAAACTTGAAGCCAGGGGCTGCCCGAGGGACTGAATCGAAAACAGAGGCAGTTTTGGATGACGGCTTGACGGTGGGGGGAGTTTGAGATTCGACGTTGGAGAACTTATTGCTCTTCACAGAGTCAGGGGGTAGTGGAGACTCAGCGGCGGGCCCAGATCCAGGTGCGGGCTCTTTTTTGGTTGGTGGTGTAGACGTGAGCTGGGCCGGCCTTGTTCCCGCTCCAGGCAGATCAGAGTGGTTGATATTATACATGGCCTTATTTCTCGTAGGATCCGGAGGCAGCGGCGCATCATTATCAGCCGCTGCCGCCACGGGGCTCTGGTCTGGCTCGGGCTTGGGCTTGGGCTTGAACGTAAGAGGGTCGGGGGGTAGCGGGGCATCCAAGGCGTCGATCCGTCTTGGAGAATCCGCAGAGGTGACCGAAGATAGTGGTGAGTCGCCCAGGGAAAACGACATCTTACTAGTAGAGTCCGGGGGCAGGGGAGCACTGGTAGCATTCTGCTTGATATCCGCTCCCGAGGATAATGGCCGCTGGCCCAACAGGCCTCCAAAAGGACTACTCGTAACCTTGGAGCGATCGCCAAACATGGACGGCGCCGGCGACGAGGAACCCGGGTTAGCAAACTTGGTCGCAGCAGGCGTGGCCGTTGGCGTGGTAGACTGCGCAGCTGGTGCGCCGGCTCCGGGTGACTTGGTCAAGTCGCCAAGGGCAGATCCGAAATTGCTGAAGGGGTTCTTCGTATTTTCGGCCGGCGCGTTATCCTCATCTTTCGCATTCGGATCACGCTTGAAGCTAGAGACCAGCTGGAACGGCTTCGAACCGAAAACGCTCTCCGCCGGCTTCGAGCTTGCCAGGGGAGCGCTCGCGAAGCTGTTGCTGCCTTCGGTCTTCTGGGCAAAGATGCTCCCTCCGTCACTAGGCTTGTTGGCACCCAATGCGGCAAAACCAGTCAGACCCCCAGTATCCTTGCTGGCATAACTCGCAAAGCCACCACCCGATGCTGTACTTGTTCCAGAACCAAATATGTTCTTCGGGGTTTCTGTCGCTTGCCCAAAAGGGCTCGGCTGAGCTGCGGCAGGTTGTCCGAAGGGACTTGCCGTAGAACTGCTCGCCCGTCCGAAGGGGCTGGCAGTCGTCTTGTTCGCCTGTCCAAACGCCTGTCCGAACGCGCTTCCTCCGCTATCAACCGCGCTAAACGGAGACGACGCTGCGGGGGCGGCCCCAAAAGCCGAAGTGGCGCTCCCAGAACCGAATGTATTGGAACAGCCCCAGGAAGCATTTCCCATCTTGGGCGCGGTCGCGGCGGGTGTCTTACCAAACGAGCTCGACCCAAACGACATGTTCCCACCGCCCGAGTTCGATGAGGTAGAAGGCCCCGAAGCCCAAGCCGCGGACAACTTGGGAGGTGAACTTGGCGGAGCCGTGGCTGAAGGGGCGGCCGCAGGGGCACCAAAAGGCGAGGTGGTGCTGTTATTCGGCGCCCCCAAAGGCGAAGGACTAGCAGCGCCAAAAGCACCAGATTTGACGGGAGTCGTACTGGGCATGGACGCCTGCGCGCTCCCCTCCACCGCCGCCGCCAAGCCCGGATACGTAGTCCCGTTGCGGATCGACGGTGTATAAATGACCCACCAAGCGGACAACACACCATCCGCGTTCAAGACCCAATAGCCTGGGACCGGACCAGGCGACTGGTCCATCTCATCAGTCGGTATAGGCTTCTGCACGACGTCTTGGCTCGTGAGGTCCAGGCTGGTTCCGATAGGAGGCGGGTTGGTATAGTCGGCACCCATGGGCATGATGGCGCGCTTGGAGTCGTCGGCCATCTCGGTGACGGTGAAAACGTTGGTAATTTTGTCAGCGGGCTCGGAGCTGGTGAGCGGCGCCTTGGACCGTGTTAGCATGCCGATGTCTGGCGTCGCGGTCGACGAGAATATCAGCAGGTCTTGCAGATCAGGGGGGAAGTCTTTGAGTCGGGCTGCGGTGTGGTAGGGGACCGAGTCGCTGCCAAATGGGTTGACGGGGTCTTCAAGTTTCTGGAATACGAAGGTTTGTTTGTCCCGCGTGATGAGATGACATTTTGATATGGGTGCGCTCCGGCTCATGCTTTGCGTGGAAACGTGGAAGGTCAGGAATAGGTCATTTTCCAACCACATGACGAATGCAACTAGACGAGATTATCAGTCATCGGTCATCCAGGATTCATGTTGATCAAGCATTATATGCTTACCATAAAAACTATCATCCAACTCAGTCGGCCGTGGAATTTCAGCCTTGACAACTCCATCCGGAGTAATCTGTATCATGGTGCCGTCGCCCATGCCAGCAATGATCTGCTTTCCCCTCGTGCTCCAGACAGCGCAACTGACTTGCGCCTTGAAGATCTGTCCGTTCGAGCCCGAGACGAAATTCTTCTCCTTCATATTGGCCACGAGCAGATTGCCCTTCTCCGTCACGACAGCGCACAGCTCGCTCTTCTCTCGCGTCGGGTTCGGGACCAGATACCGCAATGCCTCGCCATTCGTCGGAACCTGAAAGCTCGGATCAGTGTTGCCCTGGAGCAGTGACTGCGTTTCGTAGACGGCCAGTCCTCCGCCCTGCTCGGCAGACATGATCAGGAAGGTCTCGTCGGCCGTGAAAGTGAGCTGGGACACGCGAGTAGGAAGCGGCACCGTCCGCTGCGGCTGAAAAGACCGCGTCTCGTCGTCTCCGCTCTTGGGCACGGAAAAGCCATTGCGGACGGAGTCGGTCGTTGCGAGGACAAGCACATCGGGGCCCGCGGCGGCCACTAGACCCTGACGGGGTGCGATGGTGATGAGAGACGCATGCGGTGCAGGTGGTGGCGACCACTTCTTGGGCAGTAGAGCCAATCTGGCTTCGCCGGCTAATGCGAGGAACCCAAGGCGCTCCGTCTGGATGACCTCTAGATCGGGACCTTGACTAGTCGCTGCGTTCGCCATCGTGTTCGCGGTATTGCTGCCCTGGCCGAAATTGCTAAAAGCCATGGCGGGTAGCGAGGTGGCAGCGTGGGTGTGATTGACCCAGTCAGGGCTAAAGGACGGTTCGCATCTGAGGGAGCTCGGCGACTGCGATGGGAGGGCCAGATGTCGAAGGTGGTGATGAGGATTGGGTGCCGCGCCTGTTTTTCAGACGAACTTATGATGTGGCTATTCACGGGTCGGCCGTACGTCCCCTGCAAGGACGCGGCCAAGATATTACAAGAAATGATTAGGAACTAGAATACTCCGCAGAATGAAAATGCAGTGGTCTCCTCAGAAGTGCCGATGCAGAGCAAGTTGACGTGGGCATCTGAAGTTGTTAAAGTGAACCACCACAGAGAGTGTCGCGCGCCTCGAAAGAAGCGTGAGGCTGGGTTTCCGAATTGCTCTTCTTCTTCTACTCCGAGTCGCGACTTTTTAGAGTGGATCCCACTTTGAGACTTCAGTGCAGGGAAGCTACAGTTCATCCCCCGTAGGCATGAGTGCCTAGCTCCGGCGTCCCATGTACCACATACCCAGAACATCCATTGGCTTTCTGGCCAAAAGTGCATATGCCACAGGTACTCACTCCATACATCCCACCGGGCAGGTTGCCCAGTGTCGTCAGCCTCTCTCCCTCACAGAAAGCTCGCCCGCCGCCAAGTTGATCTCCCATCTCGAACCTCACAGAGCCTGCCACCTTTTCTTACCTTGCATTCCTTCCTCCGTCTTGTTCGCCCACACCCCCCCCCCCCCCCAAAGCAAGATGCCCGGCTTCGACTTCTCCAACTACAACCGTAATGCCGCCCTGCACGCCCGCGGTGTGCCCCTCCCCAAGGCCACCAGCACGGGAACCACCATCGTGGGGTGCATCTTCGATGGGGGCGTAGTGGTGAGTCTTCTTCCCAACCAACCATATCGCCTCCATACCACCCACCGGTATTCCCTATCTAAGATACAAAATATAAATAAATAAAAAATGAAAGCAAGTCCCCCAAACTAAAACCTCCATCAAACCCAAACCCCCCTTTAGATCGCAGCCGACACACGCGCCACGAGCGGGCCCATCGTCGCGGACAAGAACTGCGAGAAACTGCACTACATCGCGCCGCAGATCTGGTGCGCGGGGGCCGGCACGGCCGCCGACACGGAGTTCACGACGTCGCTGATCTCGAGTAACCTGGAGCTGCACTCGCTGTCGACGGGCCGCAAGCCGCGCGTGGTCACCTGCATGACCCTGCTCAAGCAGCACCTCTTCCGCTACCAGGGCCACGTCGGCGCCTACCTCGTCGTCGCCGGCGTCGACCCCACCGGCACCCACCTCTTCACCGTCCACGCCCACGGCTCCACCGACAAGCTGCCCTACGTCACCATGGGCTCCGGCTCCTTGGCCGCTATGTCCGTCTTCGAGACCCAGTGGAAGCCTAACTGTACCAAGGACGACGCCATGCGCCTGTGTTCCGAGGCCATCCAGTCCGGCATCTTCAACGATCTGGGCTCCGGCTCCAACGTGGATCTGGCGGTCATCACGGGGGATAAGACGACGCTGCATCGGGGCTATGTGAAGCCGAATGAGCGGGGGCAGAAACTGAAGAATTACAAGTTTGCGAGGGGCACGACGGCGGTGCTGAACGAGAAGATCATTACCAAGGGCGAGATCGGGAAGTATGTCAGTGTGGAGGATGTGCCAACTGAGAGCATGGAGTTAGATTCTTGAAGGGTGGGGCCGGGGAGAGGGTGAAAGGAATGCGGATTGGGGATGATGAAATGCAAGCGTGTAGTAGCATGCAATGAATTACTGTCTAATGATGAGCAAGTTATAAGAGAACAATAAGTGCGAATGAGTGCTTTGGTCACGATCGTGAAGCATATTACGCCGTTCCTCATGAGATATCCGAATTCCTCCAAGTTAAGAATACTACAATAACAAAACATGTCACTCAAGATTGACTCAAAAGCATCACCATCAAGACGCGAATTCGACTACTGGGAACAGATTCATCGTCCATTCATGTAGTCCACCGCATCATTTCTGCAGTGTTAAACTAGCCCACATAGTAGCAGGTAGGTTGGGACTGGGGTAATCAGCCCCTCTACATACAAGGCCATCCTCTTTGGCCCTGTTCTTCGTCTCCTCCTTTTCTCTCTCCTTCGCCCATCCGCCGACCAAAAGTCAGTGTTTCCATAGTGTATGCATGACGTAAGCATTGCTTTGTACAGCTACCATATCACCACATTGGGATCCGGAACCGCGCTTGTTTGGATTCTCCCACCACGACGCAGCGCATCAGGCTAGAAACCGTGATCCACTGCAACACTCCTGGTGTACAAGGCCGAATTGCCCTTGCTCACGCGCCGACGGTGCCTGAAGACATCAAAGTACTGCCCTGATCCCAGATAGGCCCGTCTCTTTCCATCATCGCTCCCATTCCACCCCCATCCCTCCACCCTCCCCAAATTGTCGTCGTCCCAGGACACGAAAAATAAAACAATCGATCGACGATCATATAATCACCATAACCGCGGCCCGACTGCGCTATTATGGCTTGTAAAATGTGCCATTTGCTGGATTGAACCCTCTCGCTTCCCCCCGGTTTTCAGGCAGGAAAGCAAGGGTGGACCGAATACCAAAAACCCCTGCCTATTTTATGGGAGACGCCGACCATCCGTTTGTTCGTCCGTCCGTCCGTCCGAAACCGTAATCATGGGCCATGGCCATGGTCCCCCTGCCCCGAACGCCGTTGGGTAATGATAAAAACAGATTTCAACCGGTTGTCTCGTAGGCGCCAAAAATAATGATTCCAGCAGTGGGTGTGAAAAGCAAAGTTGGCTTGAGAGGCCCGCTGATTCTCCCGCTCATGCCTTCTTTCCAAAAATACTCCGGCTTCTGGATTTGCTCCGTGCCTTTTTAGATTTAGCGGGCGTTGCTTCATCGCTGTACTTTGGTTTATGAATCCTGTGACATGGTCAGCATTGTGTACCTTGAGTCCTCCATAAATGCTGGACAGCGCTCACCAGCTATTTCCTGGCATTTTCATCCCCTTGGCTTCCGCCATACGATAGAATTTAGCGCTCCTTTTCAGATCCTTCTTGCAGCCAATACCCTGAGCGTAGCAAAAGCCAGCCTCCGTGAGACCATCAACATCGCCCCAGCCTGAAATGAGGTGTTAGTCGAGCCCTACCATGGCAAGGTTTACGGAAAACTTACTTCCAGCTATCTCAAAGCACCGCAGAGCCAGCGCCTTGTCTTGCTCAGTGCCCCATCCATTCATATGACTGACGCCGAGCTCGTAAATACTCAACGCAAACTGAGCCTTGCGCGTCTTCCTCTCAGTGATATCGACAGACTTCCCAGCCTGAACCAGTCCCTCGTCTTCTGCGATTTCCACACTTGCCCCTTCAGCTGCTTTGCGAAGCCATTCCACGCCCTCGCGCTGATTCGGCCGCATGCCCCATCCATGCCGGCAAGCCAAAGCATACAAAAGCATCCCCGTTGGCGAACCTCCATGAGCGGCCAGCCGTAGATGGTATGTGGATTGCTTCACCCTACCTTCCTCATGGCATTTGATGCCCTTCGCCAAATGGTCTTCCGCGCTAGTCTCCGCAATTGATTTTGCTGATCGTGCGGGCTTCACGGTACTAGCCGTATCGCTAGTAGCGATAGAGCCAGGGGTCGGTGGAGCTTGTCGGCGGCCGCGGGAATGCTCTTGCTCTCGGGGTTCATCCCGTGAAGACGTACGAGCGCGGCCTCTCGGTATGTCTTCGGATGGTCTCAGACTTGTTTCTGTCGATGATCGGACTAGTTCGCTGGATAATTTACTCCTCTCCGTGGGTTGTTTGGTAAGTATGAATTCCTTGGGCGGGGTACCCTCAGGGATCTTGGATGAAACACTCGATGGTCGTGAGGGTGGCGAAGGTGGAGATGGCGGTGGTTGTCCTTCCACAAAAGGCTGGACATTGCTAGGGGACGTCATTGGTTGCTCCCACGAGAACTGGGATATATCATCGGGGTTAAAGATGCGGGAATTTCGTTGAAGAGCTTTTCCTCTTGGTAGCGAATACTTGGAGTAGATATAGGATGGTGCTCCCTTGTGGCCGGTGCCATCGTCGGCCGAATACTCCAAAAACATCTCACTATTCATGCTGATGGGTGTATGGGCTGTATCGTCGGCCATGATAAAAGAAGGTTGGCTGTCGGTAGACATCTGTCGAGCTGGCGATTCCAAATGGGTGGGTGTCCCCGCCCTGCTCATGGGTCGGGAGAAGTTGAAGGAGGGTCTTGGTAGGGATGCCATAGAGCTGACAGAAGGAGATCGCTGGTAAGGATGACTTGCATGACTTGCATGGCTTGCATGGCTCGTATGGCTCGCATGACTTGCGTGGCCAGGGGAGTTGGCGCAACCTGACAGAGCACTGCTGCCTGACATTTTCCTAGGTAGTTGTGGGTGAAGTGGTGTACCCAAAACATCTGCATCATGGGGATCCAGCGAAGTTGATGTGCAGCTGGAGGTTCGATTGGGAAACTGGCTTCGAGGCGGAGCAAGTCCGGTTGATTCGAATGATGTCGAGCTACCATTGACCTTGGAAAAAGACGAAAATGCGGCGCCCGGAGGAGTACTTCGACTGCCATCGTAGCTAAAAGGGTCGGGCAAACTATGGTTGGGTTGGTGATGGATGAACTTGGATTCCATGGACCTCCGTTCTATTGACCTTCTTACTCCTTCTGTTGTTGACTGGCCGATGGCATCCTCCAAACGACCAGGCGATTGGTCTCTCCTGATTGCGAGAATGCCTTGATCCTCATGACTGCTTTCCTCCTCTGTGGAATGTAATCGACGGTCGATTAGATTGGGTAAGAGCGGACCTTGATCGTCTGGAGTCGGAGGAATTCGGCTCATGCGAGGATGCACTGAAGAAGGACGGTATGTCGGTAATTCGAGGTCGGATTGTAGTTGGGCGACACTGCTGGAGTGTTGCACTACGGGTTCGCCATGTTCGTCGGTCTCAATCGGCTCGTAATTGAGGGATCGAAAGTAGTCGGACCGGCCTTGCACAACAAGTGGACTTTTTGTAGTTAGTGGCGGCAACCTGCTCATCCGCCGGCCAGCTTTCTCGCTTTCCTCCTGCAGCTGTCTAGCCAACAGCCTACTCTGCGCGGCGAATGCATCAAGAGGTGATAAAGCAGGAGGCACATCACCCGCGATGTGCATGCGTGGTGATCTTAGCGGTCGCGATGAAGCCGTGGCCGTCGAGGCCGTCGTCGCCGTTGTGGCCGTCGTCGCCGTCGTCGCTGTCGTGTACGTGGACATCTGCGAGTGTGATCGCAGATCAAGATCGAGAAACGCTGGTCGTTGTTTATCTGGCATGATTTTGGAGAAATCGTCACCCACGAAAGGCGACGAGCAACCGATGGTATTGGGCCTGTCAACGGTCACACACACTCTCTTTCTCTCTCTCTCTCTCTCTCTCTCTCTCTCTCTCTCTCTCTTTACGGTGGAACGTGGGCCACCTATGGAATGGGGCCAATCCACGAAAGGAAGGAAGCTGTACCAAGTCGGATGCAGCGTCAATCAGATGGAAGATGGGTGTTTGTGGCCTGTCCCAGGTAGAAGGCTCTTGCCGATCTGTCGTCTGATCGACGTCCTTGACATGTACGTACAGTACCACTTGCCTAGATCGGTCGGCAGGCAAGGTCTTTGTTGGATTTCGGTTGAGGGAGGGGACCCTCTCAAGCCTGGCTTCTGAATCTGAGGGCGCCCAAATTCACGATTCGGTATGCTGCGCCCTTGGATCACGGACGCGACCGAAAGATCTCACCTTCCTTCTTGAGATTCCTGGCTGCGCAATTGACAGCGTGACGACAGGAATTGGAATCCAGAACGGTACGGTGTGTAGCTACAGCCAATTGTGCTGAATCGCGCATGTGCGCTGCAAGACGCATTGAAAGAGCTGCTGCAGTTGCCGCGCCGGCATAAACGGAGAGGGAGGGGGTCACCACTGCCTGACCACTTACAGCGCTCCAGTATGATAGGGGACCCTGAGCTCCTGTTGGAGTCCCTGACACCCTTCAGTCTCAGGCTGCAGGTCTGAAAAGGAGGGATCTGCAGGTTCTCAAGGGCAGCTCTGCCTGCTGGTTCCACAGGTCAAAATGCCAGATTGGCCGAAATAGAGAGGAACGTGTGTGGAATTTCGAATGAGGCGCAAGCTGTGAGGGCTTCTCAGGGCGCCCAATCTGCGGCAGTCTGCAGCCCGCCGTGGCAGAGCAATTGCCGCTGCCAAGAGCAAGTCACGATGGCTGCGCATCCGGCCACGTCAATGCGGATTAGTTACCTGCGAATACCCGGAAGAGATCAAGGAAACAATGAACTAGAAAATAGGCCTCTGATGAGCCTCGGAACGCACAGGCAGCGCCGTTGATCAGTCCGTCTCGGCAGCGGCGTAGCAAGAGGGCGAGCCAACCCTCCAAAAGAAAAAAATAGAAATCAGGTTGGTCTGCCGGTGACAGTGGGTGGGTGGGTGCCGCAACAAGCTGCTACCAGCCCGCCAACCAACGTCCTGCTCCTCCTGGTATGCGCGAACTGCTAAAACCCGAAACTTGCAGTCTGTCCCCGCGCGAGTATTGCGCACTGAGATACAACCCGATAACCAGTTTAGCAACAGAGCCGGCGATCTGCTAGAGGGTGGCGAAAAACACGCGAAATATCCGAAATCACCTTTTCGTATTGTGGCCTTGGTGCTTGCTGTTGAGGGAGCCTCGTATACCCTCGTAGAGATCGTAGTTAGATAAACAAGCGAAGAAGGAATGAACGGACGCTGGCTCAGTGATTCACCACCGAGTACAAACAACCAGCAATGAGGTGAATGATCCAGTCGTAATGCAAATAAGTGAGCGAACGAAAGACGTGAAGAATAGATATCATCTACGATGATGTTGTGACAATAGTTGGTAACGAGCGACTAGAAAGATAAATTGAGGCTGCTTTCCCCGTTTAACCACACATAATAAATCTGGCCATCAAACGAGCGACGAGAATTCGAATGCGCGTGAACGGGCAAGATGATCGATCAATCCATAGAGTAAGAATGAGCTGAATCCAGCGCCTGAACTAATGCAATAGTGAACAGACGCAAATCGAAATTTACGAGAAGGACAGACCTTAGTGTTTGAACTTCATAGATGTTGTTTGTTTCGCGGCGTTTTTCTGTCATGTCAATAGCCCGGCAACCACAATGTCGACCGGGTGAGAGTGGACCGTAGGTAGACCACCTTGCCTCGAGCCTCAAACAGCAGTCAAGATGCAACCGGGGGTCAGTTACGACTCACCACTGCCGCCCGGTAGCAGGTACCCCTCCATTATCATTATGTTTTCTCTAATGAAAGTTTTCGGCTTTTCGCCGAGCATCAAACATATCTAAACGCCATGGAGCGTGACTGGTAGACAGTACAGGGCTTCACTCTATCATCAATTTCGCCAAAAGCTGTTCCTGGTGCCGATTGGGTCATTGCTGCATGCAATGCTGCATCATTGCACCACGCGAAATTTGCAAGTCCTAGACAGACATGGGATACCGCGGCACTTTGATATGCTCAGATTTCGTAAAAAGGCACACCAATTAAAGAGCACAAGACCTGCATTGGCTTGTGGCTCGAACTACTCAATTCGCCAGTATCTCCTGCGAAGCTGCCATTCGTTGGACACACGTAGTACTTCAACTCACATCAATTTCCCCGTGATGAACAACTGACTCCATCGTTGCGAGTGGGTTGTGTGCAAGCGCACGAGAAACATCGTTGATACTGGGACCGTATCGTCACCATCTGCAAATGCCCGCGCGCAGTACTGGTCAACGGTTCATGGGGTGGTCCCTGGCCGCGAGCTCGTGGCCCTGGCCAGATATCCGGTGCCTTAGCCCGAAAGGGATGTTGTTCCTGACAGTAATGGACGGATTGGACGCCTGCGAAAAGCCATGGCGGCAGGGATCATCAAAGATGCCCAGACAACAGGCTTGCCCTAACCCGAAGAGACACTGTTTTCATAGAGGTTGGCTAGCCAGTTAGCATGCAGCTAGCGATTGAGGCCGACAGATTCACGGGATCACGAGAAAAGGATGCAATTTTGGATATCCCCACCGGGTATCACTGCCGCGCAACATGGTACAGAAAAGCCACATTGACGATATCCAACATGTGCCAGTGGGGGGACATGACTGGAGTCGGTATTGCGTTTTAGGATATCGAGCTCTGGGCTCTGTTCAACCCCCAAGTGAGGACATCCGCAGTCCGACCCACAAGTCGAGGGGGGTTATTCTCGAGCGTAGGCTTGACGGTAAGGGACGTTCACGTTTCCCCACAGCATTGCTATCTGAGTTAATTTGGGAAGAGTATGAAGTACGAGGGTGGAAAATAAAACGTATGTATATTTTTTTTAAAATGTCTGAGGGCGTACACCGCGGAGCGAGGGTGGAGAATGAAAGCGACACAGGAAAAGTCACAACACGGAATTGATGTTCCCATCAAACCGCACCGCGGCCGTCCAAATATATACAAAACCTCATGCGACATTTTCTAAGCCTTTAAAATCCACTTAGAATTGTTAGAAGATATTTTCAACAACATGATACCTATTGGACCTAGTACAACACTAGGAATGACTGCGGCGGCTAGCAGACTTCTCTTGATACTGTTAGAAGATATCAGCGCATATTGGCCCGCCAAGAGCTTGGAATCGGAGGGCAAGATGACTAACTGCTTAGAAAATGTTCCCTCCAAGGAATCAACTACGTACCCATCTTCTACCGAAACGTAGCAAACACGAGTTGGAGCCTCCAGAAACCGTGATCAGTTCATCGGAGTCATACACCTCGTGTTAAGTATTGATATTCCCTGCTAGGAAGCGAGCTCGAAGAAAAACAGTAAATGCTTGATTTTGCCTGGGTGAGCAAAAGACTGGGATAATGGCAATAAGCTACGGGAATATTGGGTAGCCAGCATTTGACCATGATCCGAATGCTACAGCAAGCATTCTAGATCACCCGCCTGACGGCACACACAGTAAACATCGGACCACTACCTTGCCTCACCTACGCTATGTACCGAATGTGCAGCATCGTGAATTCTATTTGTGTTCAACTTTACAAACCAGGTGATCCACCACAGGTAAGCTGCCAAGCAAGTGTTGCACAACTCGAGGGGGGGATTGGCTGTTCTCTCCATCATAGTTAATCTCGACAGTTGTTTCTCGACACATCACGTGAATGCACATTCTGCGGCTCGAGGTCATGCGGAACATTTCTGCCGCGACTCCTCCACTGACACGATCGTGGGGAACGCTAAGTCATAAGGAAAGACAACGGCCCGCCTTGCTCACTCGAAGCCCTTGTCCATTGGCTTTCGTGGGGCTGTTGGCAAAAAGACTGGGCCACTGGCCTGTGCCCTATCTCCTGGTAGAATATATGACCCTAGTCCAGATTGGTCTTGGCAAACCGGGATACAAAGTTTACTTCGACATGAGAAGCCGCCAACAGCCGTTAACCATCCACGATCCTTGCCAGAATATTCACGACGTCGGCTTTCGAAGTTGGTCAGTTCCTTCCCGTCAAGTACTGGAACCATTCGTCTCGTGAGATTTGATCCCCTCACCTTTTCTAGGTTGAGTTCTGGGCTACCGCATTCACTTCCTTCCAAATACCATACCGGTAGAAACGTGGAAATACAACTCGATGCACTTCCTAGACCTGGGTTACTGCTCAGTGAGCATAAGGGGACGAAGTGGTTGAATGCTTCCAACGTTGGGACTTGCTTACTGTGGTGTGTCCGTGTCCGTCTGGTGCCGGAAACCGGTTCTATCCCCTGGCTTTTATTGGACGGTGTCAAGGAGATGGATGGCACGTGGAGTGTTCAGCTTTAATTCCCAATCACAAACCCTACACCTAGTCTTGAGAGTGGAAGTGCAATTGACAATGTCGTCTTTCAGCTAACCGTGGATCTCGTATGATATCCATGCAAAAAGTGAAATCAATGCCTCTCGAGGTCTGTTCAAACCATGTTGTAGAAATTGCCTTGATATCGTCTTATGACTACACGATCATGGATAGTCTGTATTCACAAGCATGGTTGATGAAGCTTTAGAATTCTGCCCGATGAACCCTAGACCCCCGAGATCCTTCGCTCACTCTCAAAAAGGCACAATCACGCCGTCTTATCAGAAAACGGAATATCAATATGGCAATCCTCGTCCCGTCCCCAAATGCTCCCCAGAGTCTTAATCACATCCCCCGACGTAGCCCCAAAGAACCCACGCAGACTCCACCGCGCGTACGGCACGTCGCGCATCGGCGCCTCGTCCTCCGCCCAACTGAACGTGTCGTGGCTCCCGCGCGGCGCGACCGACACCGACAGCGGGAACGAGTCTCGCTTGCTGAAGATGTTGGCCATCTGGAACTCGATGTTGTTGATCCGGTGGCTGGTCCCGTCCGCCGGGTTGGCTGTCAAGATCCTGGTCGATACGATGCGCTCGCTCGTCCTGACTTCTTTCTTATGGCCCCTCTCTTTCTCAAATTTGCCGTGCTCCACTACTTCGCCGTTGGTGTATGAAATCCGTATGCCAGCGAGCGCTTTATCGTCGTCAAGCCTCGCGATGGAGATGGTCCGGATCCGCCATGTATCCTTGATGTAGTCCAGCGAGCTGAAGACCGATCCCTCGGACTCCGGCTCGGCGCAGCGCGTGAATTTTCCGAAATGGAATTTTCCCACCTTATTGCCATGGATCTTGATGTGTTCCTGGAGAATCTGGGGCAGCTCCAGGGTGCTCCGGCTGATGGGCATCGGGAGATTGGCCTTGGGCGGCGAGAAAGCCGATTTCCCCCACACCAAACCGAGGGCATTGAAGCCCGATGCGCCTGATTCACTGTTCAGGATCGCTCCCCAGAAGCCCCGGACAGACCAGGGAAGATTGGTCGGGCAATAGTAACTTCCGTATTTCGTCGGGTCGGATGGAGCTAGGCCGCATTCGGATGTGTTTCCCAAGGTGGTGCAGGTCTTGATGTACGAGATGTACCAGTAGGGACTTCGCCAGACATAACCAAATCGCACCGCTATGATCTGGTCGCTGCCATCTTCCGCCAGAACAAGGCCTTCCGTGTGACCGTTGGCGCAGTCTCCGTGGGTGACATGTTTGTCGTCTGTGTAAGAAGTCTTGATACCTTTCAGGACGCCATCTGAGAACCAGAACTGGAAACCTTGGGGACAGTATGTCGCATCGAGGTCTTCGAGGTCGTTGAAGAAGTCGGTAGCCTGTGGGGACGGCGCCAAAGCACCCACCCAGTTGCTGCCCATGTTGAACTCGTGTCCTTTGTGCCGCAGGCCTTCTGCGCTTTCACGGGCGCGCGGGAACTTGATGATCTGCTTGCTGCTTAATATCCTCAGGGGAGGAGCTTGGAAACTGGGGCTTCGTTGCCGGTAGCCTAAGATCACTGCCGCGTTTGGGTCTTTTGCTTCCCATGGAGCATGAGCAGGACCAATGGCGAGAACAATCTAAGATTCAATAAGTATCATTTGAAACTGGTTCAGGGTGGGGAACCCCAGCTCTAAATAGAAATATCTCACAGGAAGAAGTTGTTTGAAAATGAGTGGATCCATGAAGTATTCATCGCGTGTTGGATCAAGCGCGAGACCCGGATCTCGCGCAACGAAATCGACCTGTTTCAAACCTCGTTAGGGAAAATGTAAAACCATCTCGGTTAGATGTGCACATCGGAGGCTTGAGGACATACCTCCTTCACGATTTTCGTCATCTCTATGCGACAGATTTTCTTGGCCTGGACCAGTCCCCTCGAAGTAGGCGAGAACAAGACATGAGTAGGCTCTTCCAGCACAAAACTATCCTTTACAGATGCTGCCCGCCCCGAGCCAGCCGAATTAGGGGTATCAGGCGTAGATGGCCGCGGCGGAGGTGCCGGCAGCGACCACTTCCTCGTGTTGGCCTCGGATTTCATCTCGCTTGCTTTGATCAACTCCCTGACCTCATCGGACAGCTCTGCACGGGATATGGAAGCCCGGTTCTGTTCGATCTCGCCCATAGCCACGGAGATCTGCTTCCACACGGCTTTGTACTCCATGAAGTTGTCCGTGAGGATACTGGTGTATATGGCCGAGTTCTCGTAGTCCAGGGGGACGAATTTCCCTTGCAGTTTACGGAAGCTCGTGAGGGCGGTGTATTTGGTCAGGACTGCGTAGGTCGTCTGCGGTTTCTGGGCGACTTTGTCTGGGAATGCGGCGGCTACGGCCTTGAGCGTGGAGATGGTCCATTCCGACGCGGTGTTCTTGATTTGCCCTCCGCCAGACCAGTTCACGGAAATCGTCGTTTCGATGTCATTGCTCAGTCTTGTCTTTGGCATACCGCTTGCGGCCTTTCCATCCCCTCTCAGTGCACCCGTGGCCAACTCCGCTTCAAGCTCGCTCTTTACTTTGAATATTTTGGACTTGTCGAAGACTTTCATGGATATGATGGCGTTGAGTTCTCCGCCCTCTTCCCATCCTGATATGAACGTGTCCTACAATATATATCGATAAGTATCAGACGGTCGTCATGTGATTCATGATATTGAACATAGAGCCATAAGGCTATTTAAATCCAAGAAACTCACGCCATAGACCTCAGACAGGCGTGCCGGGTCATGCACCCCAATCGTGGTGTTGAATTTCGAATAGTCCTTGGCCTCATGAATTTGGTTCGTGACCTTGACCTGCAAATGATAGTTGATATCACTGCCCTTGAACTTGTCGCTGTCCACAAAGGATCCGCACGGATTGCCTCCGATCATGGCCATTTTGATGGAAACCGAACCCGATATGTTCATAGATTCTGCAAGCCCTCTCCTATCAGTCCTATCGCTGAGACTTTCACCATAAGGACTGTGAGCGCCCGAGGGATACACAATGGCCAAGAAGCTAGTTGAACTGACCCGTGACATCGCTCAGCTTGTCCACAAAATGCGATGAGTACGTGACTATCTGTGGTTTCGCCCATCTCGCTGCGGCCACCGGCACCACATCGTCATCATCGTCATCATCGTCAGCAGTGGGCACTGATTTGTTTTCTGCGGCCGAGCTACGATGTTCGTCTTCCGAGGGCTTGCAATCTGGATCAGGCAGCACGGCTTTGTCAAGACAGATCTGCTGGGTATAGGAGTTGAAGCCCTGTCCGAGGCGCATGGAATTACGAAAGGGGGCGAGAAACGGAGCCATCGTCGAGATCGGAAGTTCTCCCTAAGATGATGGCTTGTATCTCATTCGGCGATTGTTCTGGCGGTTGTATGGGCAGGCGGATAGGCCAATGTGTAAGGTCGAGTTTTCCTGCTCTCGCAACGATGTTCTCTACTTTGTCGTGCAGTCTTCATCCAAATGACAGACATCAATGACACTCGAAAGAAGAACTTCGATGCGTAACAAGTCTTGCTATCAACGTTTCGTACTAAAGCGTCATGCCTCCCGCTTTTGCTGGAGGTACTGGCCGTCCGTGGGGCCAACTTAGTTGGCTGGGCCACATCCTGCATCTTATCCGACCCAATAGTACCTCGTAGTTGGGCTCCAATATTCGCACATCTGAGCCAATACGAGAGGAAAGATGTAAGTGATCGATGTGTGAAATACGAGTCTTCAGACATGGGGGAAAACCTATGCAGTAACAATGGTCCCCTCGGATCTTCAACTGCAGGAAACGTGGCGATTGCAACTCAGAAACTCCTTGGCCCCACTATCCTCCCCCTCTTTGGCGCATCATACAGTATCTGCCCAAGTTATATGTCACATTCTCAACAGTTATTTCATTTGATCTAGTCTGCTGAGGGAAACATGTATCCAAGCTGCAGTCGGATTTTGCCTGGCCGTTCACATCAGTTTGGGAAGAAATTTTTCGGTTTGGGATCGGGGGAAAGGTAGTAAAGTAACAGAAGCGGAACTAGACGAGAACGCTACCATCATCAGATTGGTGATGGTGATCTGATCTAGTCGAACAATCATTTTCAAGCGCCCTTTTCTTCTCTTCCTGTGTTGTGTCGTGTCGTGTGACGAGAAAAGCATAAGGCGCGTGCTGTGCAGGAACAACTTTCCAACCGCTCCCGGCACTTACTACCTCATGTACCTCGGTACTGCAAGGCCTTCACAATGTTGCCCCTTTTTCCATCACGACATCACCCAACAAAAGAGCGTCAAAAACTGACAGTTCCAAATACTTTTAAACCAGGTTAATTTGAATTCTCCAAACGCCGTCGCACTTTGCATATCTAATGAATTGTCGTCTCTCTGTACATTCCCGCGTCGGTCAATACGTTATGCCACACACAAGCAACACAAAATCTAGCTGCAAGAGTTTTCCAGCCAGAAACCATATTCAACCGACGAGGCCCCTCCGTCTGGTCCTCAACCCAGAATACATGTTGCCCGCTAAAATACACTGCTTCCGCCTCTAGCCCGTTCCCAAATGGCTGATAAAACTACAAGTCCTTCGTCCGCAGCTTCTTTATCCTCGTGGCACCTTCATACATGCCTCGGTCGACAGCCGCGGCGACGGTCAGAGTACCTCCGATGACGGCGCAGAGACCGGTAAGGAAACCGGCGAAAGTCTTGGCGCGTTCCTCGCGGTTGATGACCTTCATGGGGGAGATATCCTGGCAGGTAATTGACGTGTTAATAGAGGGTGTCCGAGGATACGTATCCTTATGGCAAGGAAACGGGAAGGGGAGATCTTACGTAGGAGAAGAATACACCAGGAATACCACCCTGCGCATGCATGCGTTCCTTGTGGCCCTCGGCGGAATCGTCACCGCCTGCTAAACTTCTCTTATGGCTTGTGGCCGAGTACTGATGAGTCTCCAAGCTGCCGTCGTCACCTTGACCCAGAGTGCCAAGCCAGCGGCTGTCATCGGTGTGGTCGGAGCTGCCTTGCCAGTTAAGTGGCAGGTAGGATGTAGGCACGACCTTGATGAAGTACATGAAGTTGTAGTTGGGATCGTCTGTCGTCTGCTTGGTGTCGTCGAGCGGGTCGATATGGTGGTTGGTCCATTGCGAGTTTTTAGGGTTCTTGGATCCGATGTCGTCGGGGAGTTGAGGCCCGAAGCGCAGCTGGTGGATGGTGTGCTCGAACGAGTGCTTGACAGGGCTATCCCAGTAGTTCTTGAGGTCGTGGACGTGGAAATTACCATTACTAAAGCTCTGACCGGGCGCGAAGTGGAAATTGCCAATGACTCGGTTGACGCGTAGACCGCCCTGGATGCGACATCCTTCCTCGCGCTGCGCATCGAGTTTCTCGGCGTAGTGTTCGCGTTCGCATTGTTCGACGTTCTCGCCTCGACCGAATGCCCACGACTTCGAAGCATATGCCTCTCGTACTTCGTCGCATGTCTGGCAGCAGCCGGCCTTCATGCCATTGGCAGGAGCCGCCGCGCCGTAGCATTCACCACAGTAGTCCGGGGCTAGATGAGGAGCTTCGTCTTCCTGCGCATGTAGCGACAAGGCCTTGGACTCGATAACGCCGCCGCCCTTGGAGGCTGCTTGTAGTCGCATCTTGGTGATTCCATGCATGATGCCATGTTGCTGCTCGCCGGATACATCCATAACATCCAGTGTCAACAGCTCACAAGGGATTTTAGGGAACGTGATATTCATGTGGATTTCCATGCGCTCGCCTATAGGTAACGATAACACGTCATGTCAGTCATGTCAGTCATCTCAACCATCTTCATTTATTTGTCTTATTTGGTGGAGCCATGAACGCACCTCTCCCTTTATCCACAATCAGCTCTGGGTGGATGACCACCCGCCTGTAATCCAACCATTCTCCCCACGACAGATATAGCACCACTATTAGCGACACCATTGTGACGATACCGCCTGATGTTGTCCGTATCCGCGCATCCTCGACCGTCTTGGTGAAGGCGTCTAGTCTCGTGAATCTTGATTTGGCCGGCATCTCGGCGAGATCGAATTCGATTCTGCAAGTCGATAGCTACTCCGTCCGGATTTGATTCCTATTTGTACTGCGGTACAGGAAAATTTATGCGAATGGGGTACACGGCTGACGGTAGTGCGCAATGGCCCAACGGGATGAGAGTCAGCAATGTCGGCTTGTGATGGGAAGGGGGGTAGATCGACGACGAGCGAGTGTGGTAAGGTTAAAGAAAGGAGTACATGAGGCTAAACGTGATTTGTCAAGAAATGAACCCCTTACAGCATCACAGCAGCCAAGCTAAATAAATTTACCTCATGTACCGCAATGAAAAAGAAAATGAGAAAAAAAAGTGAGCCTGTCGTGAGGATTATTTTCCTCTGTCGCATGAGGAAAGCGCAAGTCTGTAACCGTGGCTGTTGGCCAGTCGGCACGCCGCACAGGTACTAAGTGGGTCCGGGGTAGTTTTGAGGACACTTTGGCATTCATCCACCACCCGCCACAGTGCACGCGCCAAATTGGTTTGACGCGCTACCCCAGGACCCTCGACCCCGCCCAGAACCCGCCCAGCCCAGAACCCGCCCAGCTTCTTGAGACTCAGCCATTCAACCATACAGTAGTAACATTTGCCCAGATTGCTACCGTGCTTATGGTCCGCATACCTAATCGGGTATAGTCATCATTTTGGAGGCATGGGGTTTTCTGCGCCAAAAGAGTGCTTGTGCACCCTTGGGACTGCGACATTTTTGGGCTCTTCCCATATAAACTTCCCCAACTTGCAACCCTTTCTCCACCACCACAAGTCGCGATTAAAAAAAGAGCGTGGCAATCGATTTCTAACGCTCTGAATAAGTGAATTCCACGCTCTTATCCTAATTGAATTGTGCTGTGGTGGAGCCTTTAGTGTTGAAAAAAAGAGTTTGAAATGTTTAGTTTTATCATGATTGCACTATATGGTTAGGGTTAAGATTGGCATGGGTTTAGTGGCCGGGGTAGCTATGAAGTTATTAACTTGGAGAGAAGTATTTGTGCGGACTTCTTGTGTTGGGGCAGCCATGGCTACTTGTCGTCAATGTTGGGAGCATAGACCTCAGAGTAACATAAAAGACCTAACATGAATTGCTGTACCTGACGTCTTATCCCATATTGAATATTCAACCGGGATTCAGGGACGCTTTATCCAATAGTGCCTGGCACCATTATATTCCGACAATATCTGTCTAGGCGGTCCCTTTCCTTTCCGTGTTCCCTTTGGTCGCTGGTCAAGTTCAAAGCCGCTTGCTTGTTCCATCAAGTCATGCTTATGTACATCCACTCGACGAAATCACGATCATCACGACGCCTTTCTCCCTCTTCACCCTCTTCTCCGTCCTCTGAACCCCTGCTCCCTTCTCTCTCGTTGGATCCCGCCGCCCCCTTTTTCATATACCTTTGCCAACTATATCTCTCGCCGAGCCGCCTGGCCACCTCATTGGCCTCATTCAGACTGACAAGCCTCCTCTTGCAGTCCCTCGGCGCCTTGGCCTGGAACTCACGTACGAGCGCCCACTGCTCCTCCATGGGGTTTCCTTCTTGATTTCTCCCTGGTGAACGCATGGCTTTGCTTTGGACGGCATCGAAGCCAGTAGACACGAACGAACCTAGATCTCTTTCCAATAGGTTGTCAACAACGTTGTTGAATTTGCTTTGGAGCTCGACATTCGAAACCAAAGGAGCCTGACTGGAGTAGTAGTCGTTGGGCGGAGAGACCCAGCCGCTGACATACGCATCGTATGCGACTTCGACAGGTGTCCGCCCTACGGCGTTCTCACGGAACAATCTGATGTTGTTTGTTAAAGCATCGTGGTTCAGTAGGACGCGCAGAAGTTTCGGGTTAAGTTTCTGGGCCATGGCGCTGTGCAGCACTGTGTCGCCGCTCCCGCTGAGTATATCGAGGTCCGCGCCTTTCGATACTGACAACAAGTGTTCTAGAACTGAGACCGCGTGTTCAATGCTCAAAATATTTCTGTCGCGACCCACCCTATCATAGGCTTTGGGATCGAGCAGCCAGGATTGCAAAGGCGTGTGGCCACCGCAGCTAAGTCGGTTGCGCTCAAGAGCGAGGCTTTGGGAAGCGAGTTCTGGATCGAGCAGGGACAGCAACGTGCCGAGCCTGGTGACGTCGGGTTTATTCTCAAGAGCTGCGTGGAGGATGTTTTTGCCTTCTTTGTCTCTTGCAGTCTGATTCGCTCCTGCGGCGACCAAGACCTGATTCAAAATATTATTAGCTCATTCTACTCAGATGGTTTCTGACCCGACTCCCCTTCCTCAGCGCTTAGTTTCCCATCCGAAAAAACAGGCAAAAAGCTAGAGTTCGTCCGTTTCAAGGCAGAATGTAAACTCAGCGCCCATGATTTCACACAAACGTACCTTGGCAAACTCCACTCGCCCGAGCAAGTAGGCTAGGAACAAGGGGGTGTACCCAGCGCTGTTCTTCGCCTCGAGTGAAGCTGGGAATCTTTCTGCCAGAAACTTAATTATCTCGCAAACTTCCTCGCTCTCGACATCAGCTAGAACGGCAGAGTGGATCACGAGATTGCCTGTCCCGCCATTACCCGTTAGTACATAACTCTGACGAAATTGGATTGAGGGGGCTGCACTGACTCTGCCCGCCTAGCCATTTCACGATCGCCCTTTCAACCCCACTCGGCGCCTGGTTTAGATGCTTTAGGCGTGGCTCTTCCTTGACGGCTTTGGATCCACAGAACTCAAGGTAAAGCTTCTTGGGCGTCTCGCTCGCGAACCATTCAACAGATTTCAGACATCCGCGTAGGGCTGCAGTTAGGAGAGGTGCTCTCTCGTTATCCGTCTTCGAGAACGAAACCCCACGACCAGCATTGGCCCAGTCAGCGCTAGTTTTCATTTGTCAGCTTCTAATTGATTGATGGATAACCTGCAGGTAAGACATAAGTGGAAAAAAAAGGGGGGGGGGGGGAGAGGGATTACGTACCGTTTCTTTCCGTAGACTGTGAGACCTTGATAGTATCGAGGCTTGACTTTCATCTCAACCCCAGTCTGCTTCACGAGGTGTCTAATTCCAAAAAAATAAGCTAACTGCTCCAATAAAGTTCACATGCTCATTGGTGAATGTTGAAACTTACTCAAGCGGAATCCCAGCTCCACGTTGCACCGTCTCCGTCAAAATCTCGATCCGACCATACTCGATCGCTTCCTCGAAATGGTAGTTGGGTGTATGATAGATCTGAGATGGCTCATAAGCTTGAGAAGAATTTTCAGTGCTGATTTTCTTGGTCCACTGCATGGCCATCTCGACTAGGAATTTATATCTGTCCATGTCGTTCTCTCGGATCACAAGGGAGAAAGGGGTGATCCCATCTGTGGACGTTCGCAGGCCGCCATCATCGAGAGATGTTACTTTAGTTGTCCACTCTGTGGAATTTGTCATGAATGCCAAATGGTTAGCAATTGGCCGTACGTGTAACGAAGTGGAAGAAAATGGGACATAGGGCGAAAACATACCGAGCAAGTCCAACGCATTGATAGCGCATTTGACCTTCATAGACACCTGTCCAATATTCTCAACTGTGAATTTATCATCCACAATCTCGGAAAATACCATTCCGGTGCCGGACACATCATCGTCGGATGCGTCATCGTCATATATTTCCTTGTCTTCATCGTACTCCTCTTCCTCTCCGGTTGAAACACGGTAGAGTCTTTTCTTTTCCTCTTTTGGAACCCACTGCGCCTGCACAATCTCCAACACAGCCCTGGCAACATCGATGTGTCCCCGGTACAGCGCGAGCGAGAATGGGTTGTTTTGCGACATGTCCCGGACAGCGATCTGCAGCGGCGGCTCTTCGCCATCGGGACCCCACGAAGTGAGTGTGAGAGATTTAATCTTGTCTAAGTCGCCACACCAAGCTGCTTCGAATCTGGATCATGTGTTAGATTTATAGCAAGTGGACGCATGCTTTTTAAAAAGCAAGAAAGAACCAGGAAGACTTACAATTCAATATATGCCGCGATACGGACTTCCGTCACGTCTTCGACGCCACTGAAATCAAATTTGTACTTATACGGCTCGACATCTTCCTTTGGATTGGCGGTGTCTCCG
Source organism: Iodosphaeria phyllophila (assembly GCA_025802455.2). Classification (NCBI taxonomy): domain Eukaryota; kingdom Fungi; phylum Ascomycota; class Sordariomycetes; order Amphisphaeriales; family Iodosphaeriaceae; genus Iodosphaeria; species Iodosphaeria phyllophila. The sequence goes on from JAOYMO020141247.1 coordinate 43,836, forward strand.
TTCGGGTTTTGAATGTCAGGATACAGATCGCGGAACGTCTTCGCGCCTTTCTGCAACAGCGCTTCCTGGACACGCTCCAGCTTCGCAATAAGGTCAGCAATGGCAGCCTTTTTCAGTTGATATCCAGGATGTTCCACGATTCCCTGCACTTTCTTTTCATACTCATCAATCTCCGCCTGAGCGTCATTGTTTTTATGCTTCACATCCTCGGCGACAACCCAATATTGATATGATTCCTTGGCGAACGCTTGGAGAGACTCGTCTGTCTTTCGGGGCCTCTGGGGCTTTGGGCACATGTCGCAGCTCGGCAGACCACAAGGGCAAGATGTATCCTTCAAATCTTCGTTCTCAGAACCCTGCAGCTTCCCAATCTTGGTTCGAACGAGGTCCAACGCCGAACTCCCCTTGTCCCATGCACGCAAGAAGTCTCTTACAATCAAGTCGTGACTCCTGGTGGTGATCGTATCGGGATTGGCACCCCCGTCCAGAAGCTTAATTGCGATCTCTGGGCTGTCGGATTGAATCGCGACGATCAAGGGCTGCTCGGTGCCCGTTTTCCATTTTTCCTGGTTGCTCTGGAAATCTCCGAGGATGCGAGAGTGGGAGCTCGTCTTCATACCTTTCAACCAAGTATCGAAATCAACTTCCGATTTGGCACCCGCCTCCAAGAGTTGAACAACCAGGGCGGAGTCACCACGGTCAATGGCACTCATCAATGGTGAAATAACTTGATAGTCCATGGCGAGATGGTTGATTGCAGCTTTCGTGCCTATCTTGTCTTCTCTCAATAGAATCTCAACGAGTTCTGGGGAGGCCTGTTGTACGTAGCGATGGAATGCGGTGATGCAATTGGAGTCGGCCTGTGATGAGCTGGTGCCCAGTTCGAGTAAAGTTCGAACCATCGCAACGGCTCTTTCGAGTGGAAGGACCAAAGCCAGAACCATCGTTAATGCGACGGGAGGTGTAGAGTGACCGGAGTTCTTCTCAAGCTTGACAGGGCTCAGAATGTCGGCTGCATACTCCTGGCATAGCAACTTCACAACGTCCGTATGACCACCAAGGATGGCGTAATGCATGGCACTGCAGTGTGAATCCCATGCTACAACATCAATCTTGTAGAAGTCCGGGTCATTTTGGTCGTCGTCAGTGCCCACACCAGTTTCTGCGTTGTCAGTGTTTTCATCCTTATCAATCTTGATGAAGGATCCTGTAGCGAGGGACTGTATTTCGCTTTCGTCATTGCTGTCGGCGTCGATCATCTCCAAGTCGTCATCATCGTCTTTTTCGGGGCCTTTATCCGCAGCTGGGCTGGTTCCGTCTGTCTTGCCAGCTTGAGATTCCTTTGGAGCACTAGCGTCGCGTGTCTTGCGCCGAATATCCGCTTTCTCTTCCTCCTCGGCTTCATTGGCAGAACTCTTCTCGAGCAATATCTTGACTATATCAAGGTTACCGCGAGCAGCCGCAAGATGCAACGCTGTACGGCCATCTACCAACCGAGCGATCAATCTGCCGCTATGATCAACGATGCACTTAACCACCTCAGGCGAAGAGCTAGTAACGGCAAGGTGTAAGGGGGTTCTCCCAGTGTGGTCCCTCTGATTCGGGTCATTGCCATCGTGAGACAACCAGGCCTGGACTTGCTCGACGTTCCCGTCCACAATATCCTGACAGAAAAGTTCCGTGTTGCCAACGTATGCCATATCGGTCCAATCATCATCTGTCAAGGGGTTGAAAGACCCAATATTCTGTATCGTGTAAGAAAATATCATTCAAACTCTCGTTGACCAGTCTTTTTCTTACCTGTCTTCCCGGATCGTCAACGAGGAACGAAATATTTCCAGAAACATAGGTCTCGCTCTCCTTTTCGGCGATTTCGATCTCCTCCGCAGTGACGGGCTTTGGGCAAAACCCGCAGCAATCTTGGAAAATGTCTTGAACTCGGCCAAAGAATGTGGGATGCCTATGGAGATAGACCTCGCGATCATCAGGTTGGTTCCACTCCGCATTCAGCACTGGTCCTTATAGATTAGTCCAGTCGGCTCTCCAATTATCCAACCCAAAAGTGAAGTCAACCTGATTATGGATGTAGGATATTTGTATTACTCACACAGATCTCGGACGTAGCAAAGCTTCTCGATCTTCTTTGCGTGGAACTTTGGACCGTAAGGAATAGTAAAGGTGTGATAATTCGAGACTTCATCTTCGTTGTCCCATTCCGCGATCTCATCCTCATAGGAATCCTTGATGTTACCACGCAACTTGTGATCAATGCGCGATCCCATGTTGTGCAAGCCACGCTCTTCTCGGCGCTTTCTCAAATATTCGTCCCGGGCGTTTGCAGTCGGCAGACGCTCCAGCACAAGCAAGCGGGCCAGACCACGAGTCCGGCCAAAACTGCGCTCGAATATGGTCGGGTCGATGTGAGACCGATCAAGGTCCGGCCAATATACCTCAAAGTTGCGACGGCTGTACTTGGACAGACGGTTTTCGTACGAAGGACTACGTCGCGTCATGTCGATCTGGTTGATCTGCGTGATGTATGAAGCCAAAGCCCTCGGGGTGCAATAGACTTGTTCTCCATCATAGGCAGCGGTAGAACAGTCAATGTCGAACCCCGTCAGAATTTCCGAAATGGATTTGTACACCCGGAGAACGATCTCTGAAACAATTAGTGACATCATTTTGGTATCCTTAATGGAAGACTGACCTGGACATGACGAGTGGGATACTGGCTGCCTACAAAATGTCATTAGATAAGTCATAAACTTCAATATTCCCCATCTTGACCTACAAATGGTGATGGCATTCTTGGTCCTGACGACAGTTGTCTCGCTTAGTATGGCGTCACGAATATTGACTTCAATTTGCTCGATTTTCTTGAGAGCATCCTCCTCGCTCAACCCATATAGAAACAGGTCAACGTCTGAAGCCGGACAGAACTTTTCGTGAAAAAATGATCGAAGGGCGCGCTTGGTAGTCTTGTTTTCCTCAGGCACGGGTAGCAGGCAGTTGACAACGGACGAGCCGGCTGCAACAACATTGCTCCAGTCCAGATCAACGAGAGATGACTCGGAAAATATGGCTAAATTGTTGCGGAATTCTTTGAGCGATTCAACAACGGCTGGAGACCCAGTTGGCCGTCTCTTTGAATCCGGAAGGGCCATGATGTACCTCTCCTTCTCCGTTGAGGATTCAATGGCCAGGTCACGAGCGCGGGTTTTGACGGATGGTGTGTCAGGGGCAAAGAGCGGCAACGTGTTGAGATAAGGGTCGTTCAGGACCGGATTGGTGGGCTCCTGTGCGTACAGCTCGCGTAACTTGGCTTCATACTTGATAAAGGGTGCCAGGAGATCTGGGATTGGCGTAGTAGGGTTTTTGGTGATATGATTGATGAGCCCATTATGGGGGATAGACAACTGGGGAAGCTCTGTGGACGCCATTTTGGAACCAGTTGCGGCTACTTGTTTCGGGGATTTGGCCTGAGTCCTCAGGGTTTTGTGGATGGGGGCTTTGATTCAACAAGTGTCTGGAGATATATTGAGCATGAGAAGACCAAGACATAGAACCGAGCAGCGAGATCAACAACCACGATTGTATTTATTTCCAAAAGTCCAGCAGCTGTAATGCTCTCTTCGTCGCGGAAGAACTCACGCCACCGCCCATTTGTATTGCTTAGCTACCTTCGTAGCTACCTAATGATTTGCAAGAAAATCACGAAGATCAGAAATGCTGCCTAGATACTGCCTAGAATTCCCAGGTTATTGGGTACTGGAGGAAGATGTGGTGTGTTAGTTTCAAGGCAGCCATGGAGCTGATGCCTAAAAATCGGGTACGCCTGCAATTATGACGATCATGACGGCGATGTGCATGGACTAGAGCAGCTTCAAGACAGCCAAAACTGGAGGTTAGTCGAGTTGATGGAATCACTCCCATTGGCTAAGGCAATGTCCTTGCCGTAGCGTCGAGTCACAAATGACAGACTGATGGATGGATCGAATGGCCGTAGCGGGCCAATGAGCACAGTTCAATGGAGTCGCTTAAATGGACGACAATACTTAGTTACATCGCGGCCGGCCCCACCACGCGCACGGCCACAATCACCGGCAAGTGGGTCTACGAGTCTAGCCAAGATGGGTAGTGCCCATACAACCGTTATGAGAGTCTGCCTGACACTGTCAGGCTGACAGTGATACCGGTCATGCTAGAACCTGGGTAAAAGCTGCCCCAATTTCTAGCCAACATGCCGCTACCCACAATGCGATGCAGTAGATAAGGGAGGCTTCAATCAATTATTGAACGAGTTAGATAGCATCTTCCGGCCTCTTTTCTTTTCTACCTGTAGTCCATGTCAAGTTATGTTGGCTCAAAGTTGGGGACACTTTGTGTGGAAAGCCCTCCCAAATGCAACCGGAAATGCATGGTGTACAGACCAGTTGGACTGAGTGAGATTTGTAAACGGTGATGCAGGTTGCAGCGCAAATAAAACCACAACACCGCATGTAAAAGTATGATGTAAATTAGATGCAAAGATGCGTAGGCCAAATAGCTTTCAATTTCACAATTCGGATTGTTAATTGAAAGCAGGGTTGCAGAGTTATTGCGAAAGTAGTGAGGAGTGTAACGGTGATGCAGAGTACTGGACTTAGACGAATTTCCAAAGGTGCCCTCAAAAGGGTGATGCAGACTGTGAACCTGCTGCAGTGTCCCGTTTCGGCACCCCATGAAGTGCTGCATGAGGAGAATCTACAGTACTGGAAGCCTTGGCGACATTTCAATGTTTCTACTCAAAGAGATTCTGTGTACGAATATCCGAGCTTTGACCAAGGAGAAATTACAGGAGCCACCGAGAAGCATCTTAGCAGAAACGTTAGGGCCAAACACATGAGATTGGGTTTCTCTGGTTTCTCGGATATTACGGGGTTTAAACTTGAACGCTGCCTACTGGTGATTTGGGTGGGGTGGATGTTTGATTCAACTTCATCCAGATAACTTACAACTTTCGCTGGCTTCATTGAAATTTCCTACGATTCAACTATGCTGTAATCCGAGTACATTACTGCTAGAATAAATACGTAGATATTTCTAATGAGAGTGGCGGTCTAGCAATTATCTGGCCCTCAAATCGGGCATTTCGGTGAGAAAAGGCCATGTGCAACTTAATTCTGACCCCTCACTGGTGCCTTCCTTAGAACTGAGTAGGGGGCTGAGTACTGCTGCACGGCCTACGCCCTATTTCAAGTGGCTGCCTCTTGCAAACTGAAAACGTTTGCGAGCGATCAAAGATACGTTCGGGCAAACAATTCCCTAAAGTAGATCTTACAGCTTAAAATAGTGAGTCATAGAAACCCTCATTCTATCATAGTTACTTCACAAGACATCAACGGAGAGATGATCTTTATCTGCCTAGCTCTTAGTTGATATTTCTCGTCACTCTGATCGGCTGCTCACGGATGCCACGCTCTTGACCTAAGCCTCTGCCACTGTGGCATCTTCTGATTTATTCGCAGACCTATTTGCAATGAGCCGCTAAAATAGTGTTAGCTCGTGTTTTCAGACTCAAAGTTCATCCTAAGGAGATAGTAGCACTCACAACCAGATTCCTGAGAAGGACAGCAATTGTGACCTTTCCTACTGATGGGACGTAGATGGAGGCCTTCTCTTTGATAGCAGGCCCATCGAAATTTCTGTACGACGAAAAGTTGATGCAAACCGCTCCATCGCGGATGAGCTCGGTAGGAACCTTGAATTTCTCTACCGGCACACCACCAATGACAACATCACTGATGGGGACGCACTGTTCCAACCCCCAACCCTGCTTGTCTTGGACTTGATGTCGTGGTTGCCGAATACCCTGCCCGCGAGTGAAGACCTGTACTCCCGTCAAATCAATTGAATAAACAGTCGCTCCATCATTAGCTAGCAGAGCCGCGAGAGGCCGGCCATTCACCTCGGATCGGTTGATGACAGAGATAGTCTTCCCGAACAGTCGATTTCCGTACGGAAGAATTGAATTGTAGATATGGAGGTGTTCGAGAATCTTTACAACTGCGAGAGGCGTGCAGGGTAAGATCGACTTCTTTGTGTTGCGACTTGGGTCCAAGAACCTGATGTTGTGATACATGTTGTAGATGTGCTTATGTACAAGTCCTTCGACATCTTTGTGTAGGGCGACGGTCTCCTGAATATATTTATCATGCGTGGGATTACCTGGGAAGACCGGGTAGTAAACCATGATGCCGTCGACCTTATCGTCCTCATTGGCCTCCATAATAGACTCTTCTAGTTGATCTTTTTCTACATGTCTAACGTCGAAATCAAAACCACTGCGAAGACACCACGGTCAGCTACTCGTGAACAATTACTTCGGCGGTGACAATGCGAATCCGCATACTTCTCCTCGCATGTCTTCTTAGACCATTCTGCATATTTGACGGCAGCCGGATCCTCATTGGCTAGAAAAGCAACTAATGTCGGACGAAATTCTCCATCTGGCTGCACGGTTTTCAATGTGTTTTGCACTTCTGCCAATAACCCCTTGGCAATTGTTTCGGCCATGATGACCTTGCAGGTCTTGGGCACTTCTGATGAAGACATTTCGAGGCGTGGACGAGGCACTTAAACCGTTAGTAAAGGATTGACCATACTTGAATGGTCACTGGGGTGGAAAATATCGCATGAAAACAAGGAAAAGGGGGGGTCGCGCTTCAACACAGCGTTGTTCTCTTACCTGCTGCAACACCCCACTACCACAAGATTATTAATATCAGGCCTGTCTCCACCAAGGTTGGAAATGCAGATGGAGTGAATGTTCGAAATACACTCGTAACTCCGGAAGCAGGAAATTTTAGTAAGAGCGTGTTTTCCGCAAGTGAAGAATGGGAGCTCGTTGTACAGAAAATGGGTTTGCTCACCAAATGCCCATCTTTTTCAAATCCTTCTTTTGTTCCAGGAAATCTCGCAAGGGATGGGAAGTGCGCGATACGCATCTCAGCACTGAGTGAATCATGGAGAGTCTGAGCGAACGCGATAAGGAAGTGCTGGAATCCACCACTCGTGCTCAAGTACGTACTTTTTGCGAAGAGCATGCGATGCACCACATAATTCGGCAAGAGCTCTCATACTAGCAAACCAAACAGCATTCTCTCTTTTCACGACGACGGAACTCATCTCATGATTTTTTTTCAACATCTTTCTTCTTCACTACACACTTAATATTCGATATCGGTGTTTGAAGGCAATAGTTTACGCCTCCGCCACGGCATGATGGCAGGAGAGGTCTCATTTGAGGACCTGGCCCTCAAATACATCTTGCTTGACAAAAACGAGAACGATGCAGCCGAGGCCATTTGCCGAGAAGCAGCGGGCAATATTCTTAAATCTGAGATACAAAGAAAATCGGTTGGTCAATGGGCCTCCTCCATTCAAAGATGGATGCCCCTTGGCGAAGGTCAAGAGGATGAGTTGGAAGGAGATATCATAGCTCGAGCGAAAGGTATTTGTCTCTGATCTATTCTTGGCTTGTGTTTTTTCTTGAATAAGACTGATTCAATGAGCTAGCGCTGGATTTTCTCGCTGGTACGCTGAAACTGCTACCCAGAGATTTTCTAAAGCACGACCAAGTTCAGTTGCTTGTTGGGTTTTTCAACTCGCTATTCTCCAGCGATCACAAGGCTGGCATCTCGGCGGCAGTGAAAGCACTACAAGAACTTCTTTCAATGCGTGCCTTTCAAGCGGCCTCTGCCCAGGATATGATTGATAGCGTCGTCCAGTTAGGCGAAGATTTTGCCCGCCAACCTGCATCAAGTCGTCTACTGATCTATGATCTGCTCCGCACTCTCTTTGGGGATGAGAAACCCGCCCAAGAGTTGAGAATATCCAATCATGCTTCTCAGTATTTCCCGAAGTTGGTGGATATGTGCAGAACCGAGCGAGACCCTGAGAATCTCGTTAAATGGTTTGGCATCCAGCAGTTGTTTCTGAAAAGATATTCCCCGACACAGGAAGTAGCGAGCGAGATTTTCAAATCATTTTCAAACTACTTCCCGATCACCATGAAGTCATCTACAACCCCATCGGGACTCACAGTCGATGATTTGAAAGCGTCTCTGCGAGTCTGCTTTGCAGCAAATCCCTGTCTGGCGTCTCAGACCATACCTTTCTTGATCAGCAAATTAGACCATGGGGAGGCTGTTTCAGTATCTGTGAAGGTGGAGATCATGCGCACAATTGGTTCTTGTATCTCGAGTTACAGCGATCGCACAGCTAGCATCGCCGCTTTTGCGACCCAAATATGGAGTTCGCTCAGATACGAAGTCCGCAACGGCCAGGTCGAAGATACAGTCGAAGAGACTCTCAAAACGATTATGACTCTTGTCAGATGCTTGAACGGCCCGGATCTAAAGCAATTCGTTGCGAATTCCTGGATTGATATCGTCGACGACCTCTCGGAAGCAAAGTACGCGTCTCAGGCTGGTCAATTGATAACGGCCATAGCCGGTGCAACGCCTGAATCTTTTCACATAGCGGCTCCACTTGTTCTCGATCATGTCACGGGGCACATATTCGAAGAGATGGATTCGAAGCTTGGAGTCCAGCTCATCATCATTGTCAACTCCATGTTGATGACACGGACTGTTTTCAACAGCCCAGATGGAGACAGTAATTTTCATGACTTGCTGTTCGGAGATAAGTTGTACGAGGATTTATACGCAAGCATCTGGCACGATTCTCTGCTTCCCCAAAATCTACCAAATCGGCTGGAAATGATACCGAGAGTTAGTGAAGGCATTGAATCGCTCGTGTCGCAAAAGACCAGTGACCATCGCAAGGAAAGACTGTGCTCCGCCTCCGTATGCCAGTCAATCGGTCAAAGCCTCACCTCGATTTTCTTTGGCACATCGTCCAAAGAGGAGGACAGACATGATGAACTTAGTAAGGAGAAACGGATGCTTACAAGTATCACTACCTCAGCGCTGAAGGCAATGGCGCCGCTATATCCCGAAGGCTGCCAGCATCTGTTATCGCAGTTATCGGCATCAATTCCTGAAGCATGGTTCCATATTGATGGCAGGTCCTCACTGCCATCACTTGCCGAATGCAGCATTTCATCCACGCAACTCATCTGCACCAATCTAGTCACGCTAGATGGTGCTTCTCCCATATCTAATTGTGTCTGCCTTATCAATGTCCTCCTAGACATTCTAAACACGACACCAGCGGATGCCGAGCCACAATACTTCTCGTTACTCATCAACACCATGATATATGCGATGGTAGGTACTTTGGAGCAACTCAACGTTCGATTGACCAATGAGGAACGCGAGAATCTCAAAGTAAAGGGGATCATGGCCGAACCCAATGCCGAGACCCTTTTTGATTTTATGGACAGCTTGCCTCGCATCGATCTTGATCGACGAGGTGACTTGTTGGCTACTTCAAGCAATTTAAACCAGCAAAATCACGATGCGCCCTCGTCGTGGAAACAATTTCTGTTTTATTGTCTCTTTGTCGTTAAACAGCTGTATCGTCGTTTTACAGATATCTCAATGGACGATGTGGGTGGTCGTCCGCCAGGTCAAACATGGAGCATCGATACGAGTATCGATCTACGTGGGTGGGCAGCGGCAGACAAAGATGCGTTCCTGGCCCGGATCGGACGCATGGCGACCGTCTTGATTCGGGAATTAAGTGTGGGTGATCAGACTAAGCTAAACCTGTGGTTGCAGGCTTTTGTCGCGTTCCATGATATCGATTTGGACGCGGCTCCCTTGTCCATGTTTTCAGAAGTTTGCAACAATGAGATATTCAACATTGTTCCCTTGATCACGGGAGTTTTCTGCGGACTTTGGCCGGAGGCGATTCTTTACAACGTAGGTGTTTTCTAACATTGGTGTATCGACATTCGCTGAGTAGCTTGCGGCTGAAAATGCGCCATGCTAACCGGCAGTTTTAGGATCTTCCCACAGCACTGATGAGGCTGATATCTACCTGTTTTGAATCAGCTCTTGGGCCCATTCCTCCCAGCACACTCACGAATCTGGATCTGTTGATCACAGTAGTGGCTAATAAGTCAGCGTTGCCGCTACCAGATCAAGGTCTACCAGCCGTGGATACTATCATGACGACAAAAGTTCAAAGTCTCCTGCAGCGGCATGAAGGCACCAATCAACACAAGGACCATAATATATGGATGTTCCGACGAATCCTGTGCTGCGTTGTTGGTCGTATGAATCGACCAAACCCGGGGAAAGTCACTTCAGCACTGCGCGAGATCCTTGAAATCGCCGCCAGCTCGGCACCTCGTGAGCCCACAATGGGTCGCGACTTAGCGCAGAGTTTCGACCTACTGTTTCAAGATAGGGAGTGTCTAGATAAAGTCAACCACGGCCTCAAGAAGAAATTGTTCCGGCAGTATATATACGAGACTATAATCCGGAAGCATCTCGTTGAATGCTTCCCTTCTCCCAAACAGAACATTGATGCGCGTGTGGCTTCCAATTTCACCATCATGGTCTTCTCGGCACTGAAGTACTTGAACTATAGCGAGTATGCGCATGATGTCGAAGATGTCGTCCGGATCTGCGTTCTTGCCACGTCCACTGGGCAGCTGATAGACACGGATTTTGAGGCCGTGTTTGGCGTACTCCTTCAGGTGTTGGAAGATAATCCCCGCGCGCTAGAACCCCATCTAACGAGCTTGATCGCGAATACCAGAGCCGTTTACGAGATGGCCCGCTCCGAGCGGCACAATAATGCGGCGGGGTGCCGCTTGCTAGGCATCAAATTCTTAGGAGAAATGCCTGAAGCGTTCGGGAATCAAGCTCAGAAACTCATGCCGCACCAGCCGGCCGTTGTGCGATGTTTTATTGAAGCGTGTGGGGACCCGGTTCGTGAGGTGCGAGATGCGGCGAGAGAAGCGCGGTTCTCGTGGAACATTGAGACTGTGTGATAGTCTGGAGGGAATACGAGGGTGTGAGGGGTATCAGCGCGGAATCGATATCGGCATAGATTTGACATTGGCAATGGCGTTCAAACAAGATCAGGCGTGATCCCAGCCTGGAAAATGAATGAACGCGGTTCTGGCCATCATTGGGGGGTTAGGTGTATACTGGTGTTGTGTGGTTGGGCGGCATAAAGTCACTCAGTCAGTAAGTGGTAAACAAATATAGGTTCATATTCTCGTGAAGTCCTTCAGATATGATGAACTGTCCGATGGGCGGTGGTGAAAAGAAAAAAGACGACCTGCCGCACGTGTTTTGGTTTAAACCAGTTTATGTGGAATACTTGACATTCTCTCCCAAATCCACGAGTGCCACACCCTTTTTGGACAGATCACGAGCATCATGTATCGTATGACACCATGTTCCTAAAACAGCAACCGTAATGCCCCTCTCAAAATGCCATGTAATTTCTATAAAACTCCTAAAACTCCATCCCTTCCCTCATGCTCTAGCAAATCTTGGAAAGCCACCATAAAATGTACAAGCGGCTAGACCTGCCCTCCCACTTCCTTTCCCTTCCCTTCATCTTCTTTCTCTTGCCTTCCCCAGTCCACCTTTCAAGCCTTTCAAGCCTTTCTCCTCTGTTTCCCTTTCTTTCCAGTAGCCGCAGGCGCCGCCTCCGCGCCCGTCGTCTTCACTCCCCCATCCGCATTCGCAGCCCACGCTGCCAGCACGCTCGCATCCGCATTACTCAGCACCTCACCGGCGCTCTGAGAAGCCACAGCGGCACGTTTCGGATCCGCCATCGCAATCAGCGGCACGGAGCTCGCGAACATAGTCTGGAAGGGCAGAGCGACGAAATGGCCCGCGGCATCGAACCACTCGGTGAAAGGGCGGGAAAACGTAATGGTGGTGAGTTTCTGGCCTTTGCTCTTGCCAGACGCGAAGACGACCGTGACATCGTAGGCGGGCGTGTTTTTCTTGGTCGCAGTGGAGATCGTGATGGATTCGCCGCCCGGCGCCACGCCTTGATAAACGACCCCGCGCTCAACGAAGGTGATCCAGTAGGTCAGTGCCGTGTTGAGCATGAAGTAGACCACCACGGCCACGGCGGTGAGCAGCTTGGTGCTCTCGAAGCCGAACTTGTAGTCCCAGGCGAAGCAGGCTCCGGCGATGGCGAAGGCGGAGTAGCCGAGGGCGAGGCGGACGTCGGTCAGGGTGTGCGATTGGCGAAACTTGAGGGAGGAAAGGTAGTTGGGGAGGGCATCGTCGGAGGTATTTTTTAAGTCTGGGTTGGTGTCAGTCTTACTTTTTTCTTTTCTTTTTCGTTCTTCATTTTTTGACTCGTTTCTAATTCGTCTTGGGGGGAAGGGCTTGGGGCTGGAGGGTCAGACAAAAACTCACCCGCGAGATTGTAGACTGATATCTTCTCTGCTGAGGCCATTGCGACTCGAATGCGATGCGCACTGCTTAATTCACAGGGGGGGCAGCTCGCTCCTCGTGAATGAGATTCGGAAAAGAATGGCACGAAAAGAACGAGGATGAATTATTGTAGCGCAAGTCGCAACAATCTCTTTGCTAAAAGGACAGCAAGCCGGTTGGTTGTGTAAGCCACGGATTGAACCGTCCCAGCTCAGGAAGTTCGGAAGCTTCCGACAGGGGTCTTGGTCGGACCGCTTTAGATCGGGATTCAGCGTGAAAACGTGGCTTTTCTCCAGCGGAGAGCTGGCACCTCGGGACAAGTCGAAATCCGGACACTGCAAAGTCAATGTACAAGTTCTCAGGTTGGATCCCTGCTCAAGTTCATCACCACCATTTCATGAGCTACCAGTTGCGCAGCGAATATTCTACTAGCGTCCCGGCTTTTCGTTTCCCTCTTGCTCTTACCAGACCGCGCGGATCAGGTCGAGCGCTATTCTCGGCTCAGGAGTGCTCATCATGGCGCAACTCCCTCCGCAGACGATCCAGCGGGATCCTCAGCTTTTGTACGTTGCTATTGACCCTGTGTCCTCGTCACCCGTCTGCAAATCATCAAAGTCAACCTATCGAGAAGAACCCAGCTAACTGACTATCCCCACAGCTACTGGATTCTCTTCCCCATCACCATGGTTATGATCCTCACCGGTGTACTTCGTCACTACGCTACCGTGCTCATGGCAACACCGCCCAAAAAGCCTGACCAAGGCACGCTCAAAGAGCAGGGCTCGCTCGCCCACGGCGTCTCCATCCGCTCCCACTTCCACGCCCTGTCTCCGTCCTCCTTCCAGTCGCGGCGCGCCCACCTGACCACTTGCTACGAGAACGGGAGTTACCTGAAGGACCCTTCGCGGCGGGGCCAGGCCGCGCCGAACCCGATGACGGACCCGGGCGCTATGGATGGCATGATGAGCATGATGAAGAATAACATGGCCATGATTATTCCCAACACGCTTATCATGAGCTGGATCAATGCGTTCTTCAGCGGGTTCGTCGTGCTGAAGCTGCCGTTTCCTATCACGGTCAAGTTCAAAAGCATGTTGCAGGCGGGCGTGGCTACGAGGGAGATGGATCCTAGGTGGATGAGCAGTATCAGTTGGTACTTTTTGTGCTATTTTGGGCTTCAGTTTGTTTTCAACTTTCTCTTGGGAAATGATAATGGTGAGTTCTCAATTCGCGTGCTTCCCGTGCACCCCTGGTTGGACATGTTACTGACGAGATGCTTCAAACAGCGGCTTCCCAAATGGCAGCTCAGATGCAGGGAATGGCCCCACAGGCACCGAATATGTTCGGTTCGGGCAACGACCCGGACAAACAGTTCTTGGCCGAGGTGGAGAATCTGGCTGTGATAGAGCACTACTCAGTCTTGGATGGCGTGGGAGAGCGGTTACTGGACGCTGTCGAAGTAAAATAAATTCAATCCTTAGCGGTAGATATCTGTGTCTTAGCGAACAGAATTTGAAGAGCGGAACTATCTCTGTCCATTTTCCATATCATGCAATGCGAATCCCAGAACGCCGACCCATACATATATTGTGTCTTTGAGATCCCTTCCCTTGAGGAGCATCCCCCAATCTGCCATTTGAGTAAACCGCTGAGTCTTCGCCATCCTAGCCATCCCACCACAAGCACACTCCAAGACCCTCTTTCATCATGCTCCCCTTGATGCTGTACGGGGAGATATTCTTGGCCGCCTCGACCTCAATCTCATTCGTAGAATCCGGAATCTGGTCATGCCAGGTCTCGTCCACTATTTGCAGGCGCACCGTCTCGTTCTTGTCGTAGTGAAGCCGGTTTTCGGGATCCACCACCCAGGTCCATGACTGCTCGGTATGGTCGCTATAAGCAAGTTAGAAGCGTGGTAGTCAGATATGGTTTTGGCTGGATCTCCAAATATAAAGGCGTAAAGGAGAGAATCGAAGTGCAAATAGAAACTCACAATTCGCATTGCCCGTCTGGCAGCTCCGTAAAGGGGACGAATATCTCTTCGAAGAAATCAGTGCGGACTTGAAGTATGAGTCAGCAGCTAGTTATAGGATGGGAAAAATTGCCGACGGCGGTTCATGACGCACCATGGATACCATCAGGCGTAGCAGCGCTGATGCGCCCCATGATAGTCTCTCCCTTAAAGGGCCGGAAGACGATCAAGCGGAACTCAACTGAACAGGGGAAAGTCAGCTTGCGTCCATCACATGGATGAAAACAGGCGTGAGAAAGTGCCCGTACCGTTCACATTCACCAGTCCATCGCCATGTCCGATCAAGCCCTCGGATGCCCATAGCAAGTCGTACATGCACGCGCACAAGCCGATCTTCTTGATGACGCGGTTCGAGTACTTGGCGTTGATGTTGTTCTCGATGGCGACGCGGCTGTTGAGTGAGAAGTCGCTTGGTTTGATTTGGACTAGGTCCGCGATTTTTGTCTGACAAGGTAATTAGTAGAGATCTTTTTTTAAGGCGGGGCTATGGAATGAAATGAACGGCAAACAAAAATAGGAAAGGGGAGAAGAGTGGACAAGTGCAAAGAGAATAAACGAGTTGCTACATAGGATCTCACCAGGATGAACATTTTTTGAAGCTACTCGGTGGGTGAGAGGGAGCAACGTGATGTGATATTTGCATTCTTCCGGGTGAATACGCTCTTTGGTCACTAAATTCGGAGTACAATGTAAGATGACATGATATGATGAAATCTGAGAATGGGTTGATCCCTTCAGCAATGAGTCTGGTTAAATACCACCGAATTTGAGCTTTTACACGCAGAAGCTAGAGCGGATGGTCTGTGCACTTTCGCGCTATTCAAGGCTGCAGACTGGAACTCTCACATGCTTTTCGAGTCGTATTCAACGCTTTTTTACTCTAACTCCGTAAACAGCGGGCCAGAATAGGGGGTCAGAAGCCCAATGATATTGAACTCTGGAGACTTCTAACATTGCTTTGTGAGATCAAACTATGACTAATTATGGAATTCAGTCTAGATTTAAGAGTTCGTTGACACGGTCGCCCATGAAGCCAATTATGACTTGAGGGACTGGCTCACGCCACATGTACAGTATTGGCAAGGGAGAGAATGTCCTGCTCAAGCAGTCCACCCCTGGATTTCTTCCAAGGTAATATGTCCTGAGACTCCTTATATCACAGCTATTGAATTTTGCTACGTAGTTGCTTCCTATTGCCTTTTCTTAGCGGGATAGTGATGAAAATAATCAGGACGAGCCCCATTGAACCGGTCTCGGAGAGAATTGATCTGCTTGGAGGTTTGATCGTAGAGATATCGTAGATCGCTATCGCCATCCAGGTGATTAGAGGTATGCGATGATTATATTCCCGCTGTAGTTGCGTCGTCGCTATCAGCCCCGGATCTTGTCTTGACCATTGCAACTTATTGTGTCTACAGATTTGATCTGTACGAAGAGGTAGGTACGTATATCATACCTTCTCTGCAACCTAGAATCCAGCATCGACTGAATACACCACCAAACGCATCTCCGTAGTGATCACGGGTTCAAAAACGCGCAGGCGCATTGACAGGAGTTGAAGTGATGAATGCCATGATAGAAGCCTGTCACAAATCAAATAGCCACACAATGCCCGCGCACTGGAACATCTACCTCTCTGCTGAGGGCTCTGCAAAGGCTTGAACATGTCAACATACGACTGTAAAAACGAAGAAAAGGTTACATTCATGACATGATTGTTCCCTATCTGTTAATCATGCTTCAGGCTTCCAGGTACACGCAACAGAGTTACGATGAATTGTATGATTATGATCGAATTTTGCCTTCCACACATATATTTCGGTATGAATTTTTGATTTTTTGTGCGGACAGGGGAGAGGGGAGAGGTCAACTAAGACATTGGAGAGAGGAAAGGCCTGGTTGGTTTCCGGATATCAAGCAGTGTTAATACCGCTTGGACAGTCTTCGGCAGTTTTTCTACGCCACGCTGACCTTTTTGTCACTTCGCTGGCTTCCAGTTTCTACATACCTCCATTCTCCGCTTGCTGAGATATACCCAACCGGGTTACTGGTTTCCCTGTTGCTTGAACCGTCCAGCGTAGGATTAAACACAGCTGTCGTTCAAGATACCTATCTAGGGACTGTTACAGGGTGACAATCGAGGACTTATGATGGGCGATACGACGTTAATTTTTCGGATCTCACAGTCTGGAGCTGGCATATGAGGTTTTTCCGAATTCGAAGGAACAATGGGCAATTGCCGCCAGAAAACTGTCCAGGTAGTGGATCTCATATGTGTACAGTAAGCTGCATACAGGCGGGAGAGGGGGGGGGGAGTTGGCTTGTAAAGCAGTGGAACGAGACGAGGAGAACTCCTTGGCAGGTTTTTTGGATCGAGATAGAGATGGAGATTGGATATAAGATAGCTGGCTCATGACCTGGAGAATCACGGGAATATTTCGCATAGATTAACGTAGT
This sequence comes from Iodosphaeria phyllophila, assembly GCA_025802455.2. Lineage (NCBI taxonomy): Eukaryota > Fungi > Ascomycota > Sordariomycetes > Amphisphaeriales > Iodosphaeriaceae > Iodosphaeria > Iodosphaeria phyllophila. The sequence goes on from JAOYMO020141247.1 coordinate 60,687, forward strand.
GTAGGGAGAACCATCATCAACTTTGAATTTCATCAGAAGCTACGACACAAACACGTCAACTCATCCTCATAACTTGCATTTCGTTTGTGTTTCAGAAGCACTGTGGTTTATCTCGATGAGTTCCATCCATGCAGATGTCGGTTAATGTTGAATGATTCTAGAACTGCCGTAAATACCTCCCAGGAACCGTGGCATGAAATGCAAAGCAGTAAATTAGAAATTTCAACCAGCATTTACTCAAAGCTACCCATACCTCTTAATCTGAGCCATGTCGACCTCTGTTGTGTACACAGTAGGGCAGAACCAGGGATCAAGAGGCGGTTGTGAGGCACGTTTTGAAGATGAATCCTCCAGATTCCATACCGGCGCTTATCGTAACTACAGATGACTGCAGATACCTAGGAGTTTGATGTTGATTGCATTCATGATCCCCAAGGTTTTCGTTGTCGGCCGGTACCGCAACTCCCACTCACGAGAAAATGTCACTGTGCGTATTACCTATTGGGTGTCGCGAAAGCGTAATACCCGTTGAGAGCAGGGATTTGAACACGAGGAAAGCCACCATCCATAAGTGCTGTACTCGATGCAGTGCCTAACTGCTGCAGTCTCAACGCTTAGACCACCAACAGGTTCAAAGATCGCGCAGTGGTGCCTTCCCGCAATCCAGGTTTAGGTTCCATGAATCAATCCCAGTCGATCGTGCCTGCTCCGCGAAATTTCAATTCCACACATCCAGGGCAGTCCAGTTGACACCCACATGCTGATCACCACGCGATGTATTGATATCTATCTCATCATCTGCATCCTTCAACTCAGCGCCACCGTCGGTGGATTCATTTGTGGAAAGCCAGTCGCTTTTGCTCAAGTTTCCATCAGAATCTGTCTACCTCTGGTCTCTGCAATTCGTTTCTCAAGCACAAACTTCCTTTATCATCGCTCGAAAAAGCTGTCGAGATGACCAACCAGTACCCATACGCACCGCCGCCACCGCCGCCACCCTCGTCAACGGCACCAGCGAATGGCTTCTATGGAGGTCAGAGCTATAACAGTGGCAACGCATCGCGAGGTGGAGGTGGAGGTGGAGGTGGAGGTGGAGGTCATTCGTCGGGCGGCGGTCGCAACCACAGCCATAGCCACGGTCATGGTCATGCACCCGCGTATGGCAACTACCCTCAAGATTACAACGCAACAAACAGCAATGCCTACGGCCACCAACCTCCACCGCCTAATGGGTACTGGAATGGTGGAGCAGGCAACAACGGAGGTCATTCGACTGCACCGCTCTCCCAGTCTAGTTATCACCCCAACTACGCGCCACAAAGCTATGGGCCGCAGTCGCAAGTCAGTTATCCACAGCAGGCATCTTATCCGCCCAACTCGCGACCGTCTTATGGCAACGTATACTCCGGGCCGCCAACAGATTACCAGCCAGCACAGCAATGGGGGGAGAATCAAGGGTCCTACCCTCCCTATCAAGGCCGTGGCAATCGAGGCGGCTATCATGGTGACCGAGGTGGTCATCGGCATGATGCATCGGGAGCAGCAAATGGAACTCCCGTGATTCGCATGGGCTTTCCTGATCAAGCTCCTCCTCCGCTGCCTGCTGCTACCAACAGCTACACCCCGCAGCACTACCCTCCGGCAGGTTCACACCCGCCTGCACCTTACCATCAGAGTTATGGTTATCCTGCTCCTCCTACTCCCGTGCCTGCTCCTGCTCATGCCTACCCTGTTCATTCCCACAATGGATTCGCGCCTGTGCATCATCGTGGACGGGGTCGTGATGGAGGTCCTCGGGGCTATGGGGGTAATTACCAACGCGGCGATAAGTTTCGCCACCGGGGAGGTCAACGGAACCAAAACAATGATCACCACTCCGCTCAGAAGTCTGACCCTGCGTCTGGCAAGAAAAAGAAACGCAGAACCAACACACTCGGCTTGACTCCTGGCGAGGAGGATGATGACGACAAATCTCAAGCCGATGAGGAGAAGCACCTCACGGAGCTACTCGGTGCAGATGTTCCTGTGTATGTATTTTGCTCCTTCCCCCCTTTCCCCCTAATTTATCGTATGCCCGCTCACGTGCCAACTTGGAGCTTAACCACAACTCTAAACCTAAAATCCTGAGATGCATCACGCTAACTATGTTTACCATCTTTCTAACTCAATTTAGCGTTGGTGATGTAGCTCGATGGCTGGCCGAGCGCAAGGCTTGCTACCCAACCAAGGCACGCATTCAGGCCAAGAAAGCTGCCGAGGAGGCCAAACATATCGAAATTGAAGAGGGTCAGAAGCCTGCCTCCAAACTCACCAAGGATGAAGAAAGAGCAGAGAAACTACGGCGTCAGCTGGCCAGGGTAGAGCGTAAACTGGAGAAACGTAAACGCGAGACCAATGATGAAGGCGACGAGATGCGAGTGGACGACGATGACGATGATGACTCTTCTACTGGCTCGGATGATGACGGTCCGGAGACAGCCTCAAGCAAGAAGGCTTCATCATCTAATCTGCCCCCTCCCCCCATCACCCGTGCGGATCCCTCCAGTCATTGCAAGTACTACTCAACCGGGGGCATTTGCGGCAAGAAGGGCAAGTGCCGCTTTGTTCATGACCCTCAGGTACGCGAGCAAGCTCTCCGTGAGCAGGCTGCCAATGGCGGCAAGATGACGCTTAAGCAGCGTTTGATGAGAAACGACAAAGATCAAGAAGACATGGATATTGTCCAGACTATAGTCACTTTGCGACAAGCTGGCCGTCTTGGGAGTCGGCGAGCTGCCAATGCTACTTCAGTTGTTTCCCGTCCGACTCATCCTCTGCCGCTCAAGGTTGAGCCCGCCGATACTTCTTCCGTGAATAACAACAGTATGAACTCAAACTCAGGTGACTCTACTGTCAAGATTGAGACGCCCCCTCGTCCCATCAGTCTACCGCCACCTCCCAAGGCCGCCTATGACTCGGATGGCAAGCTGATTGTGGAGGACGAGGACGAGGACGAGGATGCCTCCCTCTAGGAGAGAACTCCTCCAAATCAAAATCGCACTAGTCTTTGTCATTTACGTGGATTGTCCCTATCTACCTTGTTTTCACTGCCTTGAGCTCGCAGTTGAGAATGACCGTTCGAATCTTGCCGGCGTCAGACCGTTCCACATCTCAGCGTTGCGTTGCGTTGCATTCCGCGTTTCTATAGCACGGCAATGGAGCGAAGTATCGTTCCTGCATCGAGAGTCTTGCCTGTCGCCCAGAACTCCGGCTGGATAGTTCCAACAAGACACGATGTATCCAGATGCTTCTGAGCGCCACAAATCGAATTGCTAGATATTCTTGTCGACCGACACTCATAGCTTACGTACAATACTTGCTGATTCCTTTACAAGTACACGACGACACTCTCGGCGCAAAGTTTCGTTTCTTGGCGGACTCGAATCTTCATTTGCAACCAACTTCCCGACCTTGCTTTCATCAAATGAAGACTTTCGGACCTCAGTTTTCCGTTTCTCGTCGGCGTCTCAGTCCAGAAAAGAGCCAGAACTACAGAACCAAAGGCCCGAATGGGCGATGACACTTACGACATCCTTCCTGGGTCGACTGAAAGTCAAATGAACCGGACATCATTGGAAGTACAGGAGGAAACTGATTTCGACAAACATAATGTAGTGATGGCGAAAGAGGAAACAAGGTCTGTGGGAGCTTTTCAAATACGTTTCATTTTCATTCAAACGAGCGAAAGTCCCAGCCAGGTAGCTTTCGTTCTTCAAACTCCTGGGGTTATGCGGTGCGTTTTACATCATTAGTGCATGGAAGGGCAGGGAACAAAAATCCCGAAAAGGAGAGTCAATGGAAGCCACATACGGGGTAAACACTGGGCTTCGCGATGCAATATGTTATCTTAGCTTTGACACGATAACCAGTGCTATGTACTGGGTGTACCCTCTGTCGCCGAGGGAGTGGAGGATGGGAAAATTAGAGCGACGATCTGAGGGCATTTTAGGCGAATGGAGAACACGGATTTATTAATATTACATGTAACTTTAGCAGTAAAAAAGGGACGACATTGCTTTGACGAAATGTGAAGTTTGTCAGGATTTGCAAGTTGGACGTGATGTGTCTTCGTGATGTGCCGGTTTCCTTTGAGGGAAGCTAAACAGGACGTGGCTGACATGGTGACATCCATGGGTTGGGTGGTCCCTCTGCTTCATTGTCTGTTCTGACAGAGTGGAAACGGCGATCAATGTGCATGACGTCAACCAAGGAACTACCAACAAGGCAACATGCAGCATCTTTGTCCGAATTCTATGCGCCAATAGCTAGGAACCCCTATTTTCTGCTTTTATCCCCAACGGCCCTCCCCTTTAAACTAGGAGGCAGTATTCGAGTATTGTATCGATACCAAAATCTGGTCAGGTCCTCCTCGCCCAACGACTCATCAACGCCTTAACGCCAGGCAAGTGACATGCATTTCCCACCCCTACCAATGCGAAGTTTTTTCAATTCTCAACGGAACCCATCCACTGTATTACATCATTTCGACCCCCCCGTGGGGAGGAAGGCAGACTGAGCTAAGACTAAACCAACAATACCGCGTTCACGCATCCATCATTCTGCAAAAAAAAAAAAAAAAAAAAAGAAGAGGGTCACAGTTAGTGGCAAGTCCCATCATAGTTTAGTGCCACTTAGGCGCAGGGGAAGTAGTTTAACCAGGGTGAGTACTGACTTCTGGAACGTTGGTGATTTGTGCTGTCATGCGCGTTAGTCTACTATCCAGCTATTCCTACATAGGATAGGAAATATCCTATTGAGGGGCGGGATCACGTACCGTATCGACCCCAGGCCACTTTCCCACTAGCCGTGACCAGCCCTAACTCCGAGACGTTGATTTCGAGGATAGTTCCTTTGGTTAACACGCCGAGTTGCCTGTCATATCGTTCTTTAGCATATGACGGAGCTTTCGAAGATAAGAGGGGAGGAGAGTGGCTGCTCACGTGTATAGGGTGTTACTCGGATTCTTTTTCACAGAAATGATGGGTAGTTGGACGGTGACGCCGAGTTCGGGGTCTGGGAAAGCCATGTTAGTTGGACATTGGGCTCGAAGAGTCACATGATTGGACCGGAACGATTCGACCCACGTGTGACGTTGGCTTTCTTGTATCGCACTAGAAGAATGCCGTATTAGCGTCATGGACGAAAAGTTGAAGATAGGGGGGTCGGGGGTCACTAACAGCCCATGGGTCGGATAAAGCGTTCGTACTATTGAACAAAACAAGCAATGTGAGCCACAGCAAAACACAGCCATCCCAATGAAGGAGGACAAACCTTGACGGGCCGCCGAGTAAAACTGTTGAAAGAAGCAAAGTCAGTAAACCTGGAAGCTTTTCTCCCTCTCTCTCATCTCATAACCAAATCTCATATCATGACCAAAGCCAAAAAGAAAACTCACTCCGGCCCGACAAAAGTAGGCTTCGTAACCATCCTCTTCCAGCCCTTCTTCTGCGTCTTCTTGCCCGTATGCACAACCTTGAACATCTCCTCTTCGCTAATCCCCTTGACCTTGGGCAACGGCACGGCGAATCTAGCCGCCTTATCCGCGCGCTTATTCTTGATGGCCGAGCTGAGCGCCTTAGCCGTAGTCGGGTTCGAGCGATCCAGCAAGTATCCGGGCAAAGGTGTGGAAGGGTCCTTCTCCGAGGCCGACTTCACGTTCCGCTCCTCGTGCGCCCGGATCTGCTTCTTCATCTGGATCTTCTCCTTGCGCCGCTTCGCCTGCAGCATCTTCGCCGCGTGGCCCCGCAGCTCCTGCGCGTCTTTCGACGCTTTATGCGTCGCGCGCGCTTCGCGTTTGCGGCGCCGCTCGTGGGCGTCGAGTCGCTCGCCCGAGCGCTTCTTGAAGCGCTCCATGTAGTCGTTTTGAGGCTGCGGGAGGACATTGTGGTGTTAGTTGGCTGGCTGATTTCTTTGCTAGGTTTTCTCGCCACTAGTGGGGATGCGGCGGGATAGGTGGGAATGTTCAATGGGCTGGATGAGAGGACGACGAACCATGATGAAAGTTTGGCCCTTGCGGGACTTTGGTTCGGAGGTCTAGAGAGGACGGCGTTGAAGAAATGCCGTATCTTGCGGCGCGATGAAGCTCTCCTGATCGAGTTGCGCCAGCTTTCGAAAGTTTAGTTGATGGCGGCGGATCTTGAGGGGAAACGGCTTATCTTATCTTATCACCCACGGCAGTAATGAAGAACGCTTGTACTTTGTATCTGCACTGGTGCCTGGAGAGAAAAATGGCCCCACGATTTTGTTTTTTTGTTTTTCCCCACGCGTCTGATTGGTCAATCGGATGTGAAGAGCTCGTCAAGTCTCCGCAAGAACCAACAACACCAAGGAGCTTGAAGCAGACAGTGGACGAAAGATGAGGTGACGGCAGATATCCGATAATTTGCGCGTTACAAGCAGCACGGTCGAACGCCGCGGAACCAGACAGACCCATGCGGCAATCGGGGTGAACGACTGAACCACCGACAACAACCGGGCACCTACACTTATTTTGGGAGGAAAGAAAATCGGCTTCCTTAAACCACAGCTGTGAGAATGAGTCGAGCTCTTCTTCCACGCTCTTTGCGGTGTCTTCGCACGCCTCTCCCACGAACCTCGTCGTCGCCACTCGCCACTTTACATTCCCCGCGGATCCAGCCCCTCACCACGACGACCACATCAACAACCTCGACCGCCCCTCCTCCATCATCACCGCCACCAGCACCTACTGCCACCGCAGCAGCAGCAGCAACAGCAACAGTAGCGTCAAACTGGCACTCCATCCCCGCAAACCCAATAACCAAAACCATAACAACACCACCACCACCACCACCATCACCACCCAAACCCACAACCCCGCCATCTCCCTACCCCAAGCAACCACAACCAACCCCACCACTCTCGCCAACCTCGGCGCACCAAATCCGCACCTTCCTCCCGCTCCTCCGCGCCCAGCCCGCCCACTACATCACCGCGCACATCCACGGCCGCCCTTACCTCGTCACGCGCGGCGACTCCATCCGCCTGCCCTACCAGATCCCGCACCTACAGGCCGGCGACGTGCTGGGGCTCGACCGCGCGTCCGTGCTTGGGTCGCGCGATTTCACCCTCAAGGCCGAGCGGCCTGCGCGGTATCAGGATTTTACTGTCGGGCGGCATGGGGATGGGAATGGCAATGGGGTTGGAGGAAGGGGCAAGGCGGAGGGGAAAGGAGAGGTGGAGGGTCAGGGCATGACGGTCATAGTGGGCGGTGGGGCAGGCGGAGGTCGCTCGGGTGAGCGCCATGGGTATCTGGATGAGAGGCTGTTCACGTGTCGGGCGGTGGTGATGGGGGTGGAGACGGAGCCGTTGAGGCGGAAGGAGAAGACGAAGCGGAGGTGTCGGAAGGTCAAGACGGTCAAGAGCAAGCAGAGGTTCACCGTGCTGAGGATTGCTAAGTTGAGCGTGCATGGACCTGAGGCTGTGGGGTTGTGAGCGTGTGGGGGGGGGTATGAGGGGAATGGGATTCGTGATGTCTAAAAGTTGATCAAGAAAATGTAATCTACATATAGTTACTTCAACCCACAATTAGACATCACCATCACCAACGATCAAAAACATATCATCATCAACCTCCAGAATCGTGATCAATTGACAAAATCCACGTCTAGAGAAAAAAAAAAAAAGTCCCACGCCATCTTCAAGCGGGAACCATACCCTCCTCCTACAAAACCAGACCACGAAATATAGACCGCCCACCCACCCTCTATACTCGTTGATAGTCGGTATCCCCCCTCCCCCCTCCCCCCTTCCCTTTACTCAAATAGCCCCTACTCCCCAC